>JANTCA010048386.1:0-18389 GCA_024741275.1 Chironex yamaguchii
AACCCAGCGGTGGGTAAGGGGAAATTCATTAATTTTTTCTGTGTTTCGGCTTAAGCCTTCATCAGTGTCAGATATATAGGTAATACCTCAACAGACACTGTGCTTTTCATATATTCTTTAGCACCCCTCAAATTTAAGCTGGTTCCACTCCTGTTAATTTTAATGAAAAGATTTAGAGCTTGTGGAATCTTCTTTTCAACATAGTGATTAGTATAATTTTAGTTATTGGACTGTATGCCATTTATTTCAGGTTTTCATTATTTTATTTTGCAGCTATTGATTAGATAACATGAAAACTGTGAAACATTTTCAGAAATGTCATAGTAGTTGCTACCAGAGCATTATTGCTGAAAGCAGAATCCCTTGATTTTGTGCAATTTGTGCTATCAAAGAACATATCCAAATTAACTTTTGTCAGTGTCCTCAGTACATTGTTGCATATATGTATACCAATTACAGTCTTGTTTGTTAGTAACCCTACATCAGATGTGAGCTTTTCATTTTATGAAGATTCCTCGTAGAAGTAAATGTGTTTTTCAGAAACCTTCGTAGTCTATACGTACGTAGCATACCTCATTGTAGGAAATTAATGAAGCCCTAAATTAACGATACTTAAGTTAACGCGAATCAAATTAACACAGTTAGCCAAAGACACATTTAAGTAAGAATTAAATCAATGCGTTTCAGTCAAACTAGGATACATGGTGCATCTAATGAACACAGAAATAAAACAAGTTGAAATGCATTCCTCACAACGACAGGAAATATAGTTATCTTTTCATTTTAACGGGATTATTATTTACCCAGAACCTTTATAACGGCCTGGAAATTTACGTGACTTCTAATTAACAGGTATTTTATTAACGCGAATTCTAAAAAACCGCGTTAATTGAGTGCCGCGCTAATTTCCTGGAGTAAGGTAAGCCCTCCAAATGCGTTAGGTAATATTTCTACTTTCTGTGTGAAATTGTGCACTTTACATCACTGCAATTTCATGTCACCTATCTTTTTAGATGGTGTGTACAAAAAGAGGAGCAAGAAATCACCATATCACCAGAAAAAGGCATCGGAGAAGCGATGGTATACATGAACGTCCTCGCCAACGTTGAGAAGTTGTTTGATGAAGATGTTCGATCGTGTGTTTGCATTTTGCTACTGCTAAGCGTGTTTTCCATGAGTAGAAGTTTTAGTTTCTTTTTATGTTAGCTGCAATAGTTGTAACAAAGTAACTAAAACCTTGTGCTTCCAATGTTTTGGCTTGGTATTGTGAATCATGTGATGTATTTTGTTGAATTCGAAATGTGTTTCTCTTTGTAGTCCTTTTCTCTTGCGCATCCTTTGACGTCGCACCTTGATCTTGTTGCAATTATTACGACGACAGTCGATGCCCTCTGACCTTTATCACAGGTTATTTCTTGCTTCATGTGTGTCAAACCGGTTTAGTCTGAATACAAACTGTGCTTATGAATCAAAATGAAAACAAAACAGCATTCCCTCCTCGAGTATTCCATACATATTTAATTGCGATTTAGAAGCATCCATTCATCTACACAAGTGACATATTTGGTGGTAATATGAAAACAGTGTTCTAAGTTAGAATTATGTGATGTTAAATACTAAATAATAATACATAACTATGCCATGAATTACGAGGTGCTTGAATACAGACAAAAAGAACTATTTCCCGCAATGATAGACGGCGCTCTTCGGCAATCAGGATTCACTTGAAAAGCTTATCGAGACACGAACTTGTAAATTTCCGAATCAATTATTATCTTATCGTTAAGCTATTAGATATCCTTAGATCACTTGGGTATAGAATCTGCCATCCAAGGTGTGGATGGAATTGTAACTAACAAATAGAACAAAAGGAAACGGATAACAGGAAAGTTTTGAAACGTAGTAAATGATGACGAAGCCAATAAAAGTAGGCTACTCCCCATTACGTTCAGGTGAAGATTTGAATCCAGCAATGAAATTCAACGAGAGGCAGTTATACATTGAAACACCGCTACTTGAAAGTTTACAAATGTCCAATCTAGTAGGGTACAATGTACATTTAAAGATGGAAAATCTACAACCGAGTGGATCTTTTAAACTTAGGGGGCTATCTTATCGATGTCTAAGAGTGAGTATACTATTATTATTTGTTGAGCTTTAAGGTAACGGGTATGTATTTTTTGTGATTGTTTTTAAAGTTTTCATATTTCGGGCATTTTTTCTTGATTTTATTCTGCCAGTAGAGTTAAACGTAATGTTGGTAAAAAGTAGTAGGTTATCATGGAATGCATGATAATTGATAATTTTTTATTATTTTAAGAATCGTTACGATAACTCGTCTTTTTAATTACTTCGATTTGTCCTGGAGGCGTCCCTGGATTGGTTAATGAAAAAAGGAACATCTTTGGTATTAAGTAATTGTAACTGAGATTACGACTATTTGGAAAGTAAGGTAGTAGGAAATAGCCCGTGCCGCAAAGAAGGTGAAGACATACAAAATTGGCGAGAACAAAAAAGCGCGTGCAAAAGCAACATTGCTGCGAATCCTGCACATGCTGATGCTATTATCTCGAGCAATACCTATGCCAATTCATGTTCAGTCTTTGAAGCAGACTGCTTTGAACCATGTAATATACCCGAAATAGCTGAAAATCATAGTCGCTTTTTATCATTTTATTTTTGGGTGTTGTTTTATTTCACTCAGTTCAAAGACGTCACTTTTTGTGTTATAGGCGCTGGAAAGTGGATGCAAGCACTTCGTGTCGTCCTCAGGTAATAACTTTTTAACTTAATAACTATTTTTTATGAATTTATTTTAGTATTTGTTTACAGCGATTTTCAGGAAAAATTTACTATTTTAACTGAAAGTTTTGTTAAAATTTAAATTCCCTCAAAGTCCGAAGTCATCTGCCATCGGCTGAATGTGTGTTAAAACTGGATTAACCTTTTTAGAATTAAAGATGATATTTTTTAGTCTGCTAATCGCTAAAGATTTTTGCCTTTCAATATTATTTGTTTGGCAACTCTAGGTTCTGTCTTCAGGAAAAACATGAACATCGAGTTGAGGGTGAAGAACTGAAGTTACAAGTCCTCAGTTTGGGATAACAACTTATTGTCTGGTTAAAAATGCTTTTATACTGATAGTGAAACGTTCAGTGGGACATAGTTTTTATTGTTAAACCTTTGAATAACCGTCGACTTTAAAATCGTGTTGATTACGTGCCTGTCGTGTTGATTACGTGCCTGTCGTGTTGATTACGTGCCTGTCGTGTTGATTACGTGCCTGTCGTGTTGATTACTTACGTGAGGGTAGTAGTACACTTTTATGCTGGAGCAAATTGGAGTGCTTACTTTATAAAAGTGACTGATGTAAGTGAGGGGGAGAGTGCTACCTGGTTTGACCTAAATATCAAATACCTAAAAACTTAAGGGGACACGGAATTTCCCTGGCCAAGGTCAAATCGATGATATGGCTACATAGTTAATTATTGAACCCCAGAAAGTCCATTGACTGTTAGCACTCAATGCAGCTGAAGGTACTATATGTATCAAAGTATCTATTTCCTTTCATACTTCCTGTAACAATGAGTTTGCAATGTTGCCCCTGTAGCTGTTTGAAAGTATCGAAAATGAACACTCCTACTCTTAATTAACTAAAATTAACCCGCATATTGAAAGATAAGCCACAAACTCTTGTCTAATACTGTTTATGTATCCTTTAATATTATGATAATGCTTCCCTGCTTAGCACTTACTAATTACGGGAGAGATTATGAAAGTTAAACAAAGTGCTACCAGTGGGCAGACCCCCTACTGTATCGTTCACCGTGTTGCACAGCTGTGTGGCCCAGTTGCTAAGGGAACGGAGATAAGTGCCCTCCTTTACATGGAAATGGTGCGGGAAAGAAACTTGACTGCAAATTCTTGACTTTATGGACTCAGTGGAAGCCCTGTAGACAGGAGTTTTATCATAACATAAGTCGTATGCTTTGCTGTCTGCATTTCGTAAGCTCATAAAAAGCATACGTTTCATGTCGTGATAAAGCTCCTGTCTACAAATTTGACTTTTTGAATGTTCAATGTCTTGAAATGAAGTATGGATCGTATTTCAGGTGGCAATGCCGGTTTGGCCGTTGCTTACACTGGACGAAAACTTGGTATTCCTACAACCATATATGTTCCAAATACAACGTTGCCAAATGTTATTCAGAGAATGAAAGACGAAGAGGCGGAAGTGCACGTTGCTGGAAAGGTATCTTAATGGAATTTTCATGTTAATTTCATCATTTAAATAAAATATTCAGTATTGGTAGGAGAATCAAAGAAAGGCCAGGTTGTTATGTAGGCACATTTATTGATAGCACAGCAACATCCTGAGGGCCTGGCGCGTGTAATTACCATGTTAGGACAGTTCTTTGCTTATAGATATTTTGACAACAATGATTTAATGGCGCATGCTACTGCACGTTAGAGCATGTTCAAATCAGTGTCTTTGGATAATTCCTTGTTACATTCTTTTATGAAAGAGCAACTTTTCACGAACATTTCTACTCACATGAACAGTGATCCGTTATGTAAAAGTGTAATAAATAGCATCCAGATTGAAACCTTTTCCATTTGTTTTTTTCTACCCTCAGTATGTAATCTTGTAAGGTCACATACTTTCCTTAAAAATTACATGAACATTGTACTCTGTGACAACTTTATAAAGACCATTCAAATAATTTCCTTGGAACATTAACGTGTACAAAATCCGTTACATACAATTAGGATCCTTGTCATCGAATTTCATTTTTAATGATAATATGCATCTCTTGGTAATGCATGTGTTTGCAATTGTTTGCAAGTTGAAAGGCTTATAAATTCCCATAGACGCTAATTTTTCTCTAGCCATTATGTTGCAAGGAGACTTGCCTTCCATAACACATTTAAGAAGCAAAACACAAGCAAAAATGGCTCCATTGTTTCTACTATTTCTGTGTAGAGCTTCAGTCAAAGAATTTCTTTGCAGAACAATGCTACAATGTTATATATTTTTGGTAGGAGTACCTACGAAAACGTACTATTAAAACTCAGTAGGGACCAAGCTAGACATTTCTTATCAGCAAGAGATAATAAATGTTATCAAATTTTGACCTGAATAAAACCTAAAACATTTCTTCTAAGTTAGTAACCTTCAGCCCTCAATTCTATTTTCTAACATCACGCCTAGACGTAATTTTGTTAGTTAAAGACATTTGAAAATTGTATTGTTAAAAAACTAAAAATTTGAGGTCTTTGCATTTTTTGGCTTATTTTACCCCTGCATGTTACTCATGGAAAATTCAAAGAAGCATATATACTCATAAATTAAGCATTACCACAATAGCTGCATTAAAAGGTAGTTAATCGGGATAGAACACGCAACTCTCAAGGTCAACAGCCAACACTCAAACGTCAGATATGACACAAAGGTTTGGTAAAGGATATTTTAAGACAATGCTATCTTGAGTCGAAAGCCAATGGTCAGTTAGGGGACATCAATTCGATTTCTGTATTAGGCTGTCACCTTGGTCAGTGTCAGGTACTTTTATGTTTTCTCAGTAGACATATTAATATATTTATATTCATATCAGTAGCGAGTACAACAACAGGGGCTTTCGAGGAGAAATAATCGGGATCCTCACACTCTAATTAATATGATATTCTGACACAAAGGTTTCAGGAAAGTCCTTGGCATCACGGAGGTTGTCTCGGAGGTTTAAATGTCTTCGGCTCCCTCTTGATACGGCAATGATGCGGCTACTGATGTGGCAATCCTCCACTCTCGTGTCTTGTGAAATAACGGATTAATCGGGTATAGACGAATGTTTCAGCCATTTGTTTCTCGCCGTTTGGTTTAGATCATTGTTATCTGTGTTGATAACCGAAAGCAATTCCATTGCGTATACACGAAAAACGTCAATCCACGTCTGTAATAAAAGATTTTGTCTTCTTCTGCTCAGATCTGGGATGAAGCCAACGCGAAAGCAATGCAAGTTATTCAGGACGGCCGTGTAAAAGGTAGGGTACAGAACTTAAGTTACGCAAGTTCATTTCTCTTCCACCTTTTTTTCTCTATGGAAGATTTTCATGAAATGAGTCGTAAGCTTTTCTGAGTCACGTTTCGAGAGATCCTTGTCCCATCATCAGGCTACTAAATTGAGGTCGTAGAATTATTTATACCTTGATGTCCGAACCCCAGGGGTCAAGATGTTGTCGGAAACGGTAAAAAAACCCCATTTTGTACGTATTGTCTTCCTTCTTTAAGTGCTGGCAGCCATATTTCTGGAATAGTGTCAAGTATCTTTGTTATGTGATTGCTGTGTTATAGAAATTGGATGGTTTCATTCATTTTCCTGGTTGTGGTGTTGGTCTCCTTGGCTATAATTTTCTTGTTTTGCAAATCGAATGTGTGATCATTTTTCAAGCCGTGATCAGGAATCTCATGGCATTTGGTGTCACTACAATTCTTCTATGTTCTTTATTCCTCGGCCCTAAAGATCTTTTGGATTCTCCAGCTCGTTTCTCTCGTTTTACTTGGATAAATGTACAAGGTCCACAATATTATTTTGCGCTGTTTGTGCGTGCACTCTGCATTTCTTACTATTGCGAAAGAATGAATGATAAACTAATGCCACTACACTTTTTGCCACCCAAACACTATTATTCAAGCCGTTCCACGTTAAATTGAAAGGAATTTTGGGATATAACAAATGAGTGTGTTTAGCATGGGTAAACTGTTTTACAAGAAAAAAACGATGCCTTTTGGGTTGTTTTGTTTAAGTGGGGTGACGATTACTTTAATCAAAAACTTTGTGGTGATTTTTTTGTGTTCTTGTCATAATAATAACACTTCTTTTATCTTTTTAGATGGTGTATTGATCCATCCATTTGATCATCCTGACATCTGGTGCGTAATTGTTTGACTGCGGCCATCTATCGTAGTTTTAGATATATGAAGTACAGATGTTACGTTGGTACGACTAGCACCTGAACTTCAAAGCAGGCTGTACTAATCTGATGCTTGGGCCTTGTAAAAAATCGTGATTGATTATTACCTATTTAGTACGGAAACGTACCTCCTGTAAGCGTGTACATTACTAATTAAGCGACTACAAGATAAATGGTGTTGATTGGCCAAGAAGTATTAGAATTAGCTCCAGATAAAAATAGACAGGATGGTCTGACTACATTAATTTCCATCATAAGAGATGTGTTCCACGATGATGGTAGTACGGTATAGCGCGAACGAGCTCCTTCTAGTTTCTGACGCCCCTTTAAATGTCTGTTAGGTGCCACAGCCCCCTTGGCCTCTCCTCCTAGGCCACCACTGTTGTTAATTGAATAGAAATTATTAGTACTAGCTCCTGATAGAAATAGACAGGGTGTTTACAATCCGAAATTTATTCCTGTTTGCAATTTTTACAACATTTCTTTTCAACTGTTTACAACAATAGGCAAAATATTGTGTTTGCAGTTGTGAGACTCTCGTTCAAAGCTAAGAATGCTGGGGTCTACGAACAAATTATGGACACTACCCTGTATTACATCCTACCTTAAATCAACATAGTTGTGTCAGGATCTACGTGAAATCTTTAGCTTGGTTACTCGGGTATATTGTGATGTTATAACCTACGTAATATTTATGTCAAGGTTACTTTTAGTTTGGAATACGATGACTTCTTTGTATTGTTGTTCAAATTTTGCTGAGTTTTAACAAATAATTTTCACACATCTTAAATCTCAACACTTCTTTTGAAGACGATCACTATTTTTCTTCTTGTAGGGAAGGACACTCATTTATAATCGAGGAGATTAGGGATCAAATGAATAATACACCAGACCTAGTTGTGGTAGCTGTGGGGGGTGGTGGTTTGATGTGTGGACTACTGCAAGGTATGCATCGAGTTGGATGGGATTCAGTACCCATTTTAGCCATGGAAACAGAAGGAGCAGATAGTTTCTCAACAACCGTCAAAGCAGGAGAGCTTAGAGCTCTTCCTGACATTACAAGGTAAACTCTTATTTGAGTTTAATACTAGTACACACCCAACCACAAATATTCTTTTCAAGCATGGAATAGAAGGCACGAAAATCCTACAAGAAATTGTAGATCCTATTGGACTGAAAGCTATGCTGTCAGACGGGCGGATCTAGCACTGGAACTTGGAGAGGGCCAGTTCGAAGAGAAAATTTTAGGGAAGAAATTTTTCATAGTCACGCCCTGACAAAGATTTGAGAGTGTTTTAGAGTGTTTAAACTTTTAAGTCTTTGGGCACTCACCTAATAATAAGAGTTGTAGAACTTGAGTTGTATAGTGGATTTAAGCAGAATATGTTTATATTTATAAGCAGTTTATATTTTTTTATAAAAACATATATTTTTACACAAGCAAGAGTATTCTTTGAGGGTCAAACCTCTCCTCATCTTCAAGTCATTTGAGAGTATTCCAATGGCTAGCGATTAGCAAAGAGCTTAAATGTTGCTGTGTTGATGTCTTTATTGCGTTTTATTGAAGACATCTAAGAATGGAGGTAGAAGAGGTGCAGAGTACGGAGGGAGAGCAGACCAGTCAATGGGCAAAGGTGTTAACAAGCCCCTTGGGGCAGAATGGAGGCCTTACTAGCCACCAGGTGTCATTAAGCTCACCGAGTTAAACGTGCAACACCTGGACGTGAGAGGGATGTTCGATCAATAATTGACAGTCAGAAAGAGATAGAAAGAATCAGGGCTGCACTAATTCCCATCATTAATAAGCTTCTAACATGTGCCAACCAAAACATTGCACTGATACTTCGTTATGATGATGGACCAGTAGAATCAACTGGAGAAAGACCCATGCACAATGATGGAAACTTAAGGGCATTGCTGTGTTAAGACTACAGGGTGAGGAAAACAAATTTGAGATACCACCTGGCATCTTGCAAATGCAGTGCATCTTAAATAAGCAAGATGATACAAAATAAGCTGATTGCATGTGCCAGAAATATTTTTAAAGAGGACACAGTAAGAGATGTAAGAAATGCCAAATTCTGGAAAATAGTGGCTGATGAAACCCGAAATTGTGCCTAATAAGAACAGCTGGTCATTACAATTTGTTACGTTGACACCAAAAATGTGCCAAAACTATCAAACAAGAGCCAGTCATTACTTTAACTTTGATTGCAGATGTTAAGGGCAGCGACCAATCACAAGCAACAGAGCACAATAAAATTAAGTTA
This sequence comes from Chironex yamaguchii, assembly GCA_024741275.1. Classification (NCBI taxonomy): domain Eukaryota; kingdom Metazoa; phylum Cnidaria; class Cubozoa; order Chirodropida; family Chirodropidae; genus Chironex; species Chironex yamaguchii. The sequence continues at coordinate 9,243 of JANTCA010048386.1, forward strand.
TACGGCAAAGCAATAGGGAAAACTCTACCCTGGCACATAAATGAGCTTGGTTTGGATCTGAAGTACCTTGTTGGTCAAACGAGTTTGCATCAATGTTTGAAGAGGCAGTGATTCTTGATGAAATACTTTGAGTGACCGCAGATGAAATGCAAGCATTTCCTAGAGCAGTCAGTAAGTTTAGATTCAGATTCAGTGCTGGTGGAACCAACACAAACAATTATTGCTGATACTAATATAAACATGATTTTGAACAATCTTTTTGTGATACAAAACTTGAAAATTGCCTTGAAAATTTGTGACATTGCGCTAGCTTTTAAGTATGATTTTAGGGCAATGTCACAAATTTTCAAGGCGATTTTCAAACTTGATTTTCTTCTTTTTGATGAATTTTCTGGAGACACAAAAGCAAGATTTGGTCCACCTCACTGACAAGAATCCTGCTTTGTTTTGTCAAAAAATCAACTTGGCTGTATATTTTGCCCACAGCAGAAAAATAAAGAGGCTTTTTTGATCCCTTGGGCATTTTAAAAGGAGAATATAAAATTTGGAACCAGCAATGGGTGTCTTGTGGAGCATGTCCAGTAGCCAATACCGCTAGTGGTGCCTTAGGCACTGCCAAACTAATGTCTTCTTAATGTGCATACATTACTTAAAATTCTAACTGTGTTACCAATGACATCAGCAGAATCTGAAGGACTATTTTCAAAGCTGAATAATACCTTGACAGCCATTTGGTCTACTATGTCTGAGGAAAGACTAGAAGCTCTACTCCTTCTACAACTTCACCGAGAAAGAATACTTCAGACTGAGAGACTAATTGACTCGTTTGCATCAGTGAAGAAACGACGACAAAGCTGTAAATAGGTTGTAAAATAGGTTAAATGATGTTATGAGACTATGGCAGTTTTCAATTATCTTTTAGACTATGTCCAAATTTTTAAATTGCCTTGAGGACAAGATAATCGATCAAAAGCAAGGCATTGCATTATTTACTTGACGTAAGTCGATCTCGCTTCGTATTTGAGCAGAAGAGGCAAAAAACTCTCAGTAGAGAAGGAATTCGTTTCAAGTTGACTTCTACACGGTAGGAAAATATAACCACTCGTCTATACTATGCTATTCCATTAAATAAAGGTTATCCTTACGCGCCGAAATCTTAGTTTAGATGATTATTCCTCTCAAAATATCGTCAAGACGATATTATGAGGGTCACTTAATGACAGCAAACCTTTATCTTACTTCGGAGTGCTTTTATTGCTACCTTGTTTGACAAAATGATACCATTGCTTATGATTTGACTTATATTTTGTGATTACGTCATAACTTCATAATGAAACATCAAACTTGAATTAAATTAACTTTAATGCACTTAATATCTCTGCTTTTGGCTTACAGCGTTGCAAAATGTCTTGGAATAAAACAGGTAGCTAAGGAAGCACACGAATGGACTAAAAATCATCCAATCATTAGCCACGTTGTCACGGATGCCGATGCTGTAGATGCCTGTATCAGATTTTTAGGTATGTGGGAAATTATTGGGAAATTATTGCTGTCAATGACATCATGACATATTGCGTTATCAGTATTCACCTGCTCGTCTTTTATTGCCTCATAAAATTTTCTATCAAAATGTAAAAATGAATCACGGATACGCAAGGGTATGTATTTTACTAAAGGGGTTAACGTGAGAACCAAACCATCATTCCAAAGGACTTATTTATCATTTTTTAGGTACTCGCTAATTTTATGCGTAGTCTTGTCCAACGGAGTTCATTTGCGAATTTACAGTATTCTAAATTAGCCAATATTTTTATAGTGTTGATCCTTGTCAATGACTTCCTGGTTCCCTTGGTTAAGAACAAGAGAGAGGGATTGACTGATCGACACTAACTCACATTTCAGGAAGGAATCTCTTTGGATCTCTTTGGATCTGTCTCTCTTTGGATCATATTCATAATTTAGGCCAGTTTGAATTAGCCTCTTTCGGTCATACCATGCCGTTTTAAGTTATTTCAGTAACATTTCTCATACTTTCTGTAAAAGGTCATGCAGCATTGGAGTATTAAATTGATATTTATCCCATAATTTCTAATACAAGCATAAGGGTCATCTTGTTGCCCCAGATAATTTTTTAAAGCTATGTTAAGTATCTAGTTAAAGGTGACATGATAGCCATGACCCGATACCGATCTTTGCCCACTCTTCGATAATAGGCGTCCAAATGTCTATACAAACCTACTGGTCCCTTTTATTTGCATCAAATTCTACTTTAAATACCAAGTTCAAGAATCAACGGTATTGCCATGACAGTCCACGCTAACTTCTAACCTTGCTCAAAATTCCAAGAAAACATTGTCTTTGAAGTGGAACGGTTCAAAGGTGATCATTTGTGGGATGAGTAGGAGTTATTTGGATGTCGCACGGGCAAAATCAATGTGGTTTGGAGATTCTTGCTCTTGGAATTTAGCGAGAAAGTTATAAAATATGCCGTAAGAAAACTCAAATAGGGAACTGCAACAAGACAAAATGTGATAGAAGGAAAACTTCAAGAATGACGCTCAAAAATCGATGTTTTTGCTAGTACCATTTGGAAAGAATGGCGTGTAAAGAGGAAAGGATTGAAAGTAATCGTTATATGGTATAACATTGAAAAGAATGGCGCCTTTCGGCTTCAATTTGTTGTAAACTGATAATGGGGATAAAGTTGAAACCAATGGAAAGCGCTCTTGTCTATAAAAAGGCCAAACTAGATTCTTGTTATATTACCTGTTATCTTATTGCAATCAAATGAAAGCCATGTAAAATGTATGGTGCCCTTTGGTCAGATTCAGGATACTAAGTCGCGAATTCGGATACCGTGTCAGCGTGGCGTATCCAGTGCCCCATTTAATAAACTTACAGATGCCAAGAGAAGTTGAATGATGCATATGTTAGCAGGTTTTCCGTCTTAACGTTCTAATTTCCTTATTCCGTAGATGATCATCGTACTTTGGTAGAACCATCCTGTGGCGCTGCTCTTGCAGCAGTTTACGGAAACACTATTAAGAATCTTCAAAAAGAAGGTGTATTAGGGCCAATAACAAACATCGTCGTTATTGTTTGTGGCGGATGTATGACGTCACTGAACCAAATTAACGAATGGAAACAGTGTTTCTCATTGTGAACGGGGAATTATAACACTGCGCAATAACTTTGCGAGGTCTAAACGTCTTAATCTGACTGTCTGTCTGTCTGCCTGTCTATGTAGGTATATATTTGTATGGCCTCTAATCCTTTGCTCTATCGCTCTTTATCTATCCATCCGTTCATTCATTCATCTAAACATGCATTCATCAATCTATCCGTCCACCCTTCCGCTCGAAGATTTATTCTGTATAAATAGACCTCTCCCTTCATCTCTTAGTGTACTTGTCTAAGCATCCTTTGATACATCCACTCTTGTATTCTTCAATTTTTATCCCCCTCCCTCCATCAACTGAACCATTCATCCGTCCATCCGTCCTCCCGTACATTCTCCCTCCATCTGTCCATGCACGCGTCTGTGCATCCATCCATGCACTCATCGGTGCATCCCTTTCTCATTCCACCATTCGTAACTCTGTCCTTACATCCATCCATCCACGGATCCGTCTATCGTCCTCTGTTCATGCATTTATCCATTTATGTCCATGCACCATTTTATGTATCCGTCTGTGCAGCCATCAGTGTATCCCTTATTTAATCTCTCCCTTCCCCCAACCTCCATCCAACCCCTTTCCCCTTCAATGAATTCATCTTCGTTTCTCCCTCTGTCGACCAATCCGAACTCTAAGTACTTAGTCTGAATCAAGCTACGTCCAAAAGTTAAGAATAGCATAAACCACGTAAATCGTACGTGTTTAAAATGTAACACCATTGCCATTGTATCACTTGCAATTTCTACAACTTAATCGACTGACTAGAGCTACCGAGTGAAAAAGTGTAATTACTTGAGCCGAACAGGGACGTTCACGACACTGCAATAAATGATCCCCGGCTGTGGAATGTGGCATGCCAACTAGTTGCTTTTAATACGATAGAGACACCATCTTGTAATATTCATACTGTTTAAGTACATAAAGTGTGTTGTAACAATGCATGACCTCATCTAATAAAAATATCAGGTGATGTTTAAACGTGAGTACTTAGGACAATCTCGTGTAAACGGAAAGGAGAAACAAATTCTTGTTGGACAGTACAAGTGTATAACGTTTTGAACAAGGTAGTAGATGTAGTGAGTCCAAAAAGTGGACTTAAGAGATAGCAGGAATGACCAAAAATCTTGTTTACTGTCAAACAGGAACAATTGTGTCCGTAACTACGTCCGCCCAAGAAGTTATGCTTTTGCCGGCGTTTGGTTTGTTTGTCTGTCTGTTTGTTAACAACATAACTCAAAATGTTGTGGATGGGGAAATTTACAGGATAGTTGAGGAATGGTCCAATTTAGAACTAATTAAAAATTTGGGGATGATCCGGATCAAATCCTGAACTCTGGATCACGTTTTTGGTAATGAAACTTTCTAAGTCTTAATCATGACGTCTTTGTGGGGATCACCCGGTTACCATATTTGGTAATGATAGTATCTTGAAGTAGCAAGGGAATTATCGTGGGGAAAATCCAAATTGTTAAAATAATCATACTGGCTTGGCGGAGGTTTGCGCTCTTGGAGTGCTTCCAGGTAATGCTGTGTCATTTGTCTCTGTGCTTATGCCATAGCTGATTAGTCAAGAATGTTCCAATGTGAAACACTAGAATATGATGCGACTTTCATACATAAACATTCTTTGAATTGATGGCTTTGTCGATTGTATTTCATGTAAGCATGCAATCTAGATTTACTTTTACTGCATATGTTGTATGTACTATGTAACTGAAGCAATTAAATCAGCAAAAAATAAAACATTTCTCGTAATGAGTCTTTATCTATCTCAGATTCAACCACAGAAAGCACGTTTGGGTGCACAAACACACGCACGCACACACACACGAGCGATGCATAAAGAGTCCAGCATTACCACAATAGCGATACTAGAAGGGAGCCTACACAATCATAAAAGCCAACATTCAAACCGATGTGCCACACAGACACAAAGGTTTGGTTATATGTATAGCCGCCTTGAAAATTTACGACATCGCTCTCTTAACATACTTCCAAGCTTTTTGCGTCTAGCGCTCATCCGAGTATGGATCCTCAGAAAGGAAAGTATTGGTATATGGCAACCTTTTTATGAGAAACATAGATCGAAACTAGCTAATCAGAATTTAGAAAGACAAAAAAGTCCTTTCTAGAGTTGGTTTTTTCACGAAGAGGGTGTCAATTATGTTTTTCCATTTTTGTTCTGTCTTGAAATAAATGGAACTATTATTTACTGCTTTGATTTCAAAGTTCTTCACAAATTAGTCAAAACGGTTTTAAATTATACCGGATCTGTTTTGGGTTGCAAGAAAAACATCTTAACCGAACGTAGAACAGAAGCAAAAACAATTATGAACTATACGAAGAGCCAAAAGATTTTTTTGATGCAATTCGCGACTTCAGCAGTTGGTTAGTCTAACTCACCCCTCTCGTTTTAGAGAAAAGTGTAAACTGTAAAATAGGACTGTTTGTATAGCAAGATGTGTAAAACCATTTTGATTATCGAAAGACTGCATCTCCTTTGGCGATGCGTGTGCCAATGGGTATGCGCAAACGGACAAAATACAAAACGTATCAGACTGAAATAACAACCAATCTAAAAAGCCAGAAAATGTATTGCTCAATCAACAGCTGAAGATACCAAAAACAGAAATTACTATTTAGCAAACTATCAGCCCTAATTACACATAAAAGATACTGTTCAAAAAGAGAACCATTTAAAATGCCTGCTTACGTTACAAAAACAGGATGGTATACTAATGTATCGTAAAATGCCACTTACAACCTGTGCTACGATGAAAATGATCAAGGACAAGGTTGGCGTGAGAAAACACACAACAAAACAAAAAGCAAACAACGAAAACAACAAACTAACAAAACAAAAGAAGAAAACAAGCAGCGTAACAAAAAACCACAACTAAACAAATAAAGAACAAACATCAAAGTAGAAATTGGCAAAAAAATTAAAAGAGAAATCAAGCAAACAGACAATGCACTTTCGATGAATGAAAGGATTGTTGAATGTCAACCCGCGCCTGTTTAAGAGCGAGTGCAATCAACAGTGGGTAGGATCAACAAGTACAATATTCACCAATATCAATTGCTTGTCTCTTGTGTGATTTGCAGTACGAATTGGAACACTTTTTTGCTATTCTTATTTTATGAAAATGGTTCAATAACATTAAGAGGGCTTCAAATTCAGATTTGAATGGTGACCACTATCCTATCCCTACTCCTGTGTGATGCAACCAAGAGAAGATTAGCCGCATGACTATCTGCAAAAGATGAAACTTGTTTCTGGAGTATCCGGTCTAACCCCTAAATTGATGATCCTACCTAAGAACAAAACAAGACAACTGTCCGAAAAAAAACAATGCTGGACGGGGTCCTTGTATGGAAGGTACTGACTATCGAGAAATGGTGTTCCAGGAAACGTGCTACGCCAAATAAACGCTTCCTCTCGACAACCATAATTAAATGGGCGTCTAGGTGCTCACCTGAGTACATGAGGTACAAAAGCGTAAAATGGAGCCACTGTTACGATTCTGCCAAGCAACATTTACGGTACATTGTCAGCATCAATACCCAGTAATAACGTTTTTGACCAATGCAAGGAACACACTCCTAGTTACTGAAAACTATATCCACTCAAATCAGTATATAAATACAGTAGCAAATGCCATAGTTGAAGTTGAGCTCATGTTCCAAAGAGTCAACTGGTTAGCTATATATTATGTATCATTCATTAAATAGTAGAAAACATATCAAATTATATATATATGTGTATACACTATCATGATGTGACATGCACTCGATCGCTACTGAATGACCAAAAATTAAGATTTACGAAATTACACAAGAAATCACAATGGATTGCTACTTTGAACAAGAAACGGTGCTCAAGGCCATTCTGATAAAAAAGCGAGCCAATGAACTCATAACAATTCAGTGAAATATTACTTTATATACTTATCAAAAGTATGCAACGGTTACAGCTAAGGCAGGATTCAAAAAGTATTACCCCAATGCATTCATATGTTCAGCACGGTTTAAACGCCACTATATATAATTCAGGGACATGAAAAGACTCTTATTACATTGCACTGAGTATACTGATGATACCTCGTAGCATTATTTAGACCGGTCCAGCGCCCTAGTTGACATTTCAAAATAAGGGACACCCTTGTACAGCAACGAGGAGCTCTAAAATTTCGAAAGTAAATAATTAACACATTGGGCCTATATAAACAATCCCTTAATTCCTGGTAAAGGGGAAAAATAAGCAAACTACTTACTGCAGCTTACTAAGGTACGCATTTCAGTGTAGAGGAAAAATGTAATAAAATCATGACCAGAATATTTTACTGATAAACACCAAATATCCTTCATATGTTGGTCTTGCAAATATGACGTTGAAAAACCAAACGACCAAATAAGTTTACAGTACTAGAAATCAATGAATTGCAAGATATTTCTGTATTTGGAGCAGCAAGATATTAGATTTATTTAACTTCACGGAAGAAACACATTAGAGCTGACCTGAACTTTCACAAAAGCTTGGGATAAAACGAACAAGAATTATACTCTTCAAATTAAGTAACTTGACATCATAATGAAGAATATCCTATTTTATTTGATTAAAGGTACTATCGGTTGAAAATCGGGATACATTTTAGAGCTATTGCAGCCAAAGCTATCAAGTCTTTTTCTATTCATTGTTGCAAACCTAAAACGTAAATATCAGAGAGGTTGTTTGTTAGCATTCATCTGTAAGAAAAATTTGAGAATTCTATACGCAAAAGAGAAAACCCCATTACCAGAGGTTTGATTTCCTGCAATGTGGGAAAAGAGACTAAGAGCCTGTTTACATCAGGCGAGCCGAGATCTGAGCAAACAAAAAAGTTATTTGTGAAAAAACCCTGTTTATAAACATCCATCTCGGTTGACACAGATCTCGGCCACACCTACCCGAGATCTGTGTGAAGTGAAGTTAGGCAAGCTGGCCCAATTTAGACGGACGAAATGGTCGCCTGTGCGCAAGTGTGATTAGATTTCCCACCAAATTAAAGTAAACCCAGATGTCAGATACACTTTCAATTGAAAACGAGGCCAGCCGGGTCGCCCTTTGCTCACAAGCACTTGTTTTGTTAGCTCAAATCTCGGCTCACCTTATAGAAACGGGCTCTAAAAACACGACTTCGAGCGAAGGTACTTGAATACGCAAAAAGTGGCTACATGCAAACTTAGAAGTAAATACACTATAAATTCTGCTAACCACGATGTATATACTGATTAGCATGAAACAAAGTAAATTAATTTCTCCATGTAACTATTGCACAGTTAAGCCAATATCCAAACATTTTCAATCAATCAATTGGCCGTGCCACGTGACGTTGGCGACGATGGTTCTCCCCGGGTATTAGTCCTCTAGGTATTGAATTTTCCAACCAATCAGCATCATAAATATGTCCTATAAACGTCATCTGTTGTTTAGAAATAAATCGTATCAAAGTTCCCTCTCTAGTTTTGATTCTTCTTCAAACTTCTACATTCGTCATGTGATCTTTCAATATTATCCATAACATCCTACGAACACACCATGTTTCAAAACTATTAATTGCCTTACTGATCTTCCTTGAGAATGTCCATGCCTCACTAACATAACAGGGCGTAAAATTGCGCCAAATACAGGCGCCAATGCGACTAAATTTTTCACTTTGGCGACCAAATCCTGAAAATTAGTCGCCAATTTGGCGACTAGAATTTCTAATCACACCTTACCTAGAGATCTAGTGATTGTTGAAGATTTGTAAAGATAAATCTGCAGCAAAGTTCCTTGTTAGCTCGTTTCCAAAACGCAGCACATGCACGATTTCGAACGTAAATCTATCGTCACTAGACGCCATCTTGGTCTTCACTTCCTCAACCAGCGCTGACATCAAAGGTCGTGCAAAATTCATTGCCAAGAGGATGAGAGATGTACAGTTCGCAG
>JANTCA010048397.1:0-18384 GCA_024741275.1 Chironex yamaguchii
ATCATCATCATCATCATCATCACCATCATCATTATTATTATTATTACTGTCATTATTATTAATAATATCATCATCCCTACTCTTTCCTTTTATGATCTGCAGGGGAACAATGAGGCATTCACTCATAGATACCTACGAGGTCGTAGTCGTGGAATTTTTTTTATCTAATTTATCATTCCAAAAGTATTTAAATGGTATGAAAGCTAACTTTTCCACATTTTCTTTTCTTTTCTTTCTTTTCTTTCTTTTTTCTTTCTTTTCTTTTCTTATTCTTTTTAAATTTACTTTTCTTAGTATGCCAATGGTGAGATCTAAGCACTGATTAACAGAAATGTAAAGAATCACAAATGAAATTAGATTTACCAGGAATGAAGACGAAAGACAGCAAGGTACCTTGTTGATGCATTTTTGTAGTTTTATTCAAAGGTGATTCTTTTTTATGATCATGATAATTTGTTTGGACTGATTACAGAACAGGAAGAAGCATAGGGTGAATCAAAGCGGCTATAAAGGAATTTGCATGACTAAAGAAGTACCGTAATCGTTCGAATAAGCGCCGGGCGCTTATTCAATTTTTCTGCTATCAAGGGGGGTGCTTATTCGAGATGGGCGCTTGTTCCAAAGGGGCGCTTATAAAATATTTCTCGAAAAGTAAGGATTGAAAATGCAAAGATCAACGTTCTTTTTCTATCTCTCAGGAGAACAAAAGTCGAACACGTAAATACCCGATAAAAAATTAATTGTTACACAACAAAATATCAATATCCTCGTCACTTTCATGGTCTTTATCGACGATTAATTCCTTAGGACAGGCATCTGCCATGTCGATTTCATCAGGAACAAACGGGTTCAGTTTAGGAGTGTTCATATATTCTAATGGCTTTGCCAACATAGAGCGCCCTTCGCTACAAGGCTGACCTTGTTTGAAGCAGGTGATCTCATCATCCTGACTCCCATCGGGCGAACACGATAATGCACACGAAATGAAAGATTTTTGTACAATTTCCTTAGACAACTTCTCCCAGGCTTTGAGAATCCACACAACAACTTCTCTTCTTGAAGGTGTCTTCAAATTGCCACAATCAGTTTCTTTGTTTAAACCAGTGTTCGAGAGCCATTCGTCAAAGCCACCATAGAACAAAGGGGGCGCTTATTCGAAAGGGGCGCTTATGAAATTATTTTCTTAAAAGGGGGGCACTTATTCGGGCTATTGCGGTATTTTTGAATTTTTAATTTATCATTTCAAGAAAAGTGTGCCAAGGGGAAATCGAGCTCGCAACTCTTATCCTGAAAAGCCAACTCGCCAACCGATGTGCTATCCCGACGCTAAATGGTTGGATGCACTGCTTTGACCCAAAAGGCAATTCTAAAACTTCTATGCCATGACGGCAGAATAATCTTGTGAAGGACATTTCAAGTCCTTGGTATCACTACCCGACGTCCAGCGATAAGTAAGAGACAAATTCGTTAATGCAATTTGATGGATGTTTTTAACGTAAACCTTCATCAGTGCCAGATATTTTTATTTTATCATAGCAGGCCCTTTGTTTCATTTATAATATATTACTAATGAGTGGAGCATTATCACAATAGGTGCATTTGGAGGGAGGCAACCGGGCTCCAACTTGCAATCCTCAGACTCAATGCCAGCTCTCTCAATACGCAAATCGATGTACCATTCCGATGATTATGTTTGTTTGTTTGTCTGTATGTGTTTTAAGTCAGATTTATAAGATTTTCCTCTATATAGTGCTGTATATTAAACATTTAAGGGTAGGGAATTTTGATTATTTTAAAGATTGAAGTACAAGATCTCTTAACTACTTCACAATGACTATTGTATAAATTTGAACATAGTAATTCAATTCAATCCTTATTTCTAAAACCACGTTCCCTTCAAGGCACCCGCATCTTTGTCGTCTATGCTATCAGTAGTCACTGTTAAAAGTGTTTAAGTATATGAGACCAGTGGTCGTTTAAATATCAATTAATGTTAAAGATGCCTTGTTTAAGGCAGACGTGCATACCTCTTGAGTTTTAAGTCGTAGAAAGTTGACTTAAGTCATTAAAAAGACGACTGATAAGCGAGAGGCCGTCCGTTAGACCTTTGGTATTTTTACGTCAAAACGTAAAACTTAAATTATTGGGGTTTTTTTCAGTTTCAATTTGTAAACGTTGAGATTTTAAAGAGCGAGTGATGATTGTCAAAAAGGAGTTTATAGCGACAAATCAGTTTTTTATCTAGTTTGCTTACCTGGTTTGTCGAGTACGTTAGAAATGGATACGTCAAGATTATAGCTTCAAAGGGCACAAGAGGTGTTATCATATCATACACGCAGGAAGCATATCAGAAGGGGGAGGGGGCGAGAAAAAAAGGGGCATACAAAGCCACCCATATTCTTAGAAAATGCCACGCCCTTTGATGAGCTAACAAAAATTAATTTGTAGCATAGACAACCAGAGGAGCAAATTTGAGTACTCAAGATTTTGAAGAGTTTCTTTTAATTTATTTTTTAATTTGTCATAAAAATATCACATGAATACAAAGATTAGTAGAAGATCGTGTAAAACAGTAATTGTAGTCGACCTAATACGTCAACGATCAATGTATCATATTGCATAATAACCAAAAATAAAGCAATTATTCAAGCTATCATCGGAAGTTTTCCAAACGATGTAAATATGTAAATTGTGAAGGATAGTGAAGAAAACAAGTGACCACAACCAGACAACTATCACTAGCTGGGCTGACATTCATTTGACCACAAAAAAAGGATTAAGACCCTAATCCTTGTTCTCTGATTGGGCTTGAGGCATCGCAATAGCAAAATTTGTCAGCAGCTCGTACATTTAATTGCAGTTTACAACTTCCACAATTGCTTGGTACTCTTTTCTTGCTGTGGGCCTGATGGGCAATTCTAAAATAAATCGGGAAATCTAAACACATTTTGAAAACCCAAAGCCATTATTCTTTTACAACTGGACATTTTCTTCAAAAGGGGCATTTTTCTTTCAAAAAGGGGCTCTTTTTAACTTTTGAAAAGTTGGAGGCAAGGCCCTCCATCCACCGGCTCCTACGTCTTTATATCACATGGCAAGACCAACAATTTTACTTCGTCTTGCCTTAAAATAATCACATTGACTGGTTTAGGCATGTCACAGACAATTTGATAGCATGCCCGGGCAATCATTACACTAAACGGAAGCAAGCAAAAAGCTGAAGGAAATAAAACGACTTTCAGCTTCTTTGCATTGCAAAGGGTGATAAAACGAAGACAAAAGATAACACAAGGATGTTTATTGTTTATTTATTTGTAATTAAGAAAATCAGTGTTGGATTACTACAATCAACTTAACACATGAATTATTCCATTTGTAAGCAAGGCGGGCATGCCTAATACACGTTCTGAAAATAAGTGATACGACAAGTTGTGAAAAATGTCGATTTAGATTGTCAATGACTGTATATGATGATACCATGGCCAATCTAAACAAAGTATCCGAGACAGAAAGCTAAGACTGCACTTGACACCTTAAAAATCTTGAAACAATGAAATTAACTGAAAATCTTTACAGCAGCGAAGCTTACAGACAATTTTTTGAAAATAGAAAAAGGACTATGACACCATTTTGACAGTTTGATAAAGCATAGATAAGCTAATTGGTAAAATACAGAGGAGAATGCTCATGAAAGACGGTGGTATGAATTTTATGAATGTTTATTCATGACAATATGCGATTGACCATGGATACGAATCACATAAATTACAGACTGACTGGCATAGCCTTGAGCAATGGGGCTGCCACGTAGGGTATGTGGGGGCAGTCCAGGGCACTTTTGGCGAACTATGGTCCTCAGGTATCCTTAAGCGTTCTGTTTAATACAACAACTGTCACGAAATAATCAAAGTGCCTTATTGCTAGTGGTAAGCATGTTATTGGGAGATGTATTCCAAGTCAAAGTAAAGGATATGACCTCAGACATTTTAATGGGAGCCGAGGCCCAAGACCTCTACTTCTTGCCGCCCACTTTATTTACCCTGACCATGCTGATGGCCTTGAGATATGTTCGTGTTCTTTATCATGTTTGCTGTCATGGGCTGCTGAATACGAGCATGAAGATCGTCATGCAGATTTTAAGAATTTGAATATATCAATAGGATTGGTTAGGGGAGAAAACTGATAGCTTCCCTTTACAAAAGCAGATACCAACTTTTAAAAATGGGTGCGGTGGCATTACGTCCAGGGGATTATCGATCAAGGTGTTCGACAAGGATGTTTATCAAGGATGTACCACGGGTATTCCAAGCAAATCAAGTGAGTAGATGGCACCCTACACCAGAGTTAATCGTAACCCAATGAATGCCGTGAAGACCAGAGTGAGCAGAATACTCCTTGCCTTTCGGAAGGAGGACATCCTTGATAACTACCTCTACCACCGAATAAAGCCCAAAGACTCACCTCTCCACCAAATAAAGCCCAAAGACTCACCTCTACCACCAAATAAAGCCCCAAAGACTCAACCCTACCACGGTTCTGTGGACTACCGAAAGTACTCAAACCATATGTACCAATTCGCCCCATTGTGGCCTACTCTCGAAGCCCACTTCATTCACTCTCACGTCATATAGCCGATCTCCTGAGTCCCTACACAAAGATGAGGTCTCATCATCGCAGTAACACAGTCGACTTTGCTGACTTTGTCAAACGACAACGTGTCCGAACAGATGAAATCATGGTCTCTTGATGTCACGTTCCTCTACACAAGCATACCAATTAATGATGCTGTAAACATTGTTGAAGACCTACTTCGTCACGATGATTCTTTACCATCAAGAACTGAAGCCCTGAGATTTGCTGGACCTATTGAAAGTACTCCTTACCAACACATGTTTCCTGTTTAACAATGACATATACACTCAAACGGTGTACCAATGGGCGCTCCTACATCCTCTGTGATTACTGAAATATTCATGCAGGCCTTTCAAACCACAGAACTGTCAACCACTGATCAAGCACCATCTGTTGTCTTTGCAATCATCAAGAAATATCATCTACATGGGTTGTTTGAACATATCAACAACCTGCATCCAAATATCAAATTCACTGTGGAAACAGAGGAGCAATAGCGAATACGCTTCCTTGATGTCCTAGTCAAAAGGCAACCAGATTGAGTTAGTCATGTGTGGATGCAACTAAACTCAACATCCAGCTTACGATGATAAGAGATCAATGGAATTTGATTGATGGTGTTATAGGGAGATGGATTTAGGATTGTATCCAGGAACAACGAGCATCTACAACAACAGCAATGTGAACACATTATTATGACAGTATACACTGCTCTACACCCAGGGATCGACAAAAAGTATAGTTTGTTATCAGGATTAAGTAAGAGTCACTGTTAGGCCTAAGAATGACACTTCTTACAAATCCATAAGGAGTGGAATAGATAATGCCATAGATGTTTCAAGGGGCTCTTGCCAAAGTCTGTGGTAGATTCTCAAAGATTAAAGAACCTATAGTACAACCGTTTTTTTCTAGCTATCAGATAGTGCAAGTGTGTATTATTACAATCCGATAAGCAGCACTGCAAAAGATGCATATTAGACTCAAAATCTTATCCGATACAGACCAAGGTGCAGGGTGAGTGGCTATTGATTAGTGATTCGCTACTTTTTGTCTGGCACTACCGATAGGCTCTTCAAGGATGTCAAGAGGTTATAGAGAGCCAATGTTCTAAGTGGTCCAACAGTTTAACATCCATTTACATGGTTGTAAGGATGTTGTGCTAAAACAGTTTGCTCCGAGGCATCAGGGGGGGGGGGGTTCTACCCAGAATGTCCTATTGCTCCAACAATGTCTGCTGGTTATTTCAACGAGTACTGTTGATGGGTCCTTCTATGCTTGTGAATGTAACTAGAGGTCTCCATCTTGGGCCAAACTAAAGTTAAATCAAGGATTACACACTTAATGGATCCTCAGAATAGTTAGGATCAGGCTAGCCAAAGCTTCAAAAATCCCCGTTCCCTGTGATTTCTTGAGATAACAGGCAGATTCAATTTTGCCCAAGAAGTGAGGGCAAATCGTCTGATGTCGCCGACAGTCAGTATGAACTACGCACGCCCAGATGCAAAAATCTTGGGCGAATTTATCTTGCCCTTGCTGTTCACCGTCAAACACTACAGAAAAAGTAGAATGCA
Source organism: Chironex yamaguchii (assembly GCA_024741275.1). Taxonomy (NCBI): domain Eukaryota; kingdom Metazoa; phylum Cnidaria; class Cubozoa; order Chirodropida; family Chirodropidae; genus Chironex; species Chironex yamaguchii. Next base: position 6,204 of record JANTCA010048397.1, read on the forward strand.
GCGTTGTGGTCTGCTTCAAGCCAACTCTCAGATAACTTTGGAAATGCATTGACGGTTGACACTGCAGAGAAAGACAATTGGAAATCATGGAAAGTCGTTCCTGAATGTGACTAGGAGTGACAAAATTTGTCAGTTCAGAAAATAATTGGATATGGAGGACCCTCTCTGCTTTTGAATGGTGGGGCAATGCACATGGTGCCCCCCAGCACAAGCCACGGCTGTCCATTTCTGAGCCATTACTATCACAGTTATGTCATGTTGATGTTATTACACTCGTCCACGTTTCTTGAAAAACTGTTTGTGGTAAAACTTGGAAATTGCCTTGAAAATTTGTGACATTGTGCTTAAAACATACTTAAAAGCTTTTATCATCTGACACCCTTCAGAGTATGAATTGTTAGTAAGGAATATAAACATATATGGCAACATTTTTTAAAGAAACATGGAATGAAACTAGTCAATCATAAACAAGAAAGAAAAAACAAGGAGAAAATGAAAAAACAAAACATTGGAAGAATCTAAGTGAAAAAAAACTCTTCTCTTCCTGCAGAGTCCTGTTTTTTAGTTTAATGTAGAATAAGTAGATGTTACATCAATATTAGTGACTAAATAAGGTGTTAAATCTGGATACTGATAATCATATTGTTGAAGTCATTGTATGATTTGTGTAACTTTTATACTTTCTTCTGTGTATTGTTGATGCAAGACCTGTCATTTCATCATCATGTTTTGACCACAGTTAATATTTACTTCTCAACATTCTGCCAGTAATTCCTGGTTTACATAACCACTATGAAGTCCTCAATTGAAACCTCAAAGTCCTTGGATATGACACTATGATAGGTTAGTCACCAGGATTTGTGTTTAAGTGTCTGTGGTTTCCAGAGGATATAGACTTACATCAACTAAATCATTGCTCTAAAGCAGTGACCAGAAAATTGCTCTCTTACTATTTTGGCAGAATGTGACACTCTTTGGAAGTCAGTCTGCAACACCTTCAGCATTGGGTGCTTCCTCCAAGACCTGTAAAAGTGTTAATGCCAATGGTAACTGGACACATTGATACATCAGTTGTTCCTGTCTTATGACCAACCTTTGCAACGTTTTCCATTTTTCTCATTCCATCTCATCAGTACTTTTTCTATTCTTCCTGTAACTTGAAACATTAACTTTTTTCCTTCTTTGTCGTTGATTCTTCCTAACATATGTTTGTTTTAGCTCAAACAGCAGCTGTTTGCAACGTCAATTGCCCTTCCGCCCTACCAAGGTCGTTTCTATGCACAATCTAATTATCCTTTAACCAGAAATATACAATCCAATGAATTTTAATAACACCAGTCCAAACAAAGAATAGATATGAATAAGATCAAACAGTGAGAACAAACAGTATTGGCAAGCAATGCTACTGTGCAGTGGCAGCTGGTGGGGTCTTTCATTGGGGGGGGGCAAATTTTTAGATCTGGGTGTGACCCAATATAGCTGCAGGGGCCATGTCCCTATTTTGTATTAGAGATGTTACATGGGAACAAAAATGTAACTTTCAGGTTTGTGTAACTCAATAACTCAAAAGAAACAAGTTGCAAAAGCAAGGTTATAGCAAAAGTTGATAACAAATACTGTCGCTTCTACAGCAAAGCCGACGGGAAGTCTTTGTCTTATGCTAGACCCATCATCATGGACTATCGCTATACATTATGGAAAGGTAACTGCTAACTAAGAACAAAATGAGATATCAAATGTTCACACTAGGCTAAAACTGACACAGCAGACATATACCATGGCTGGAATGGCTTCCATTGCTACTAAAGTATTAGCCATTTATTTCTAATGGTTGAGAACTTGAGTTTGGAGATTGGAAATTGCAAAATGGTGATGAAGGAATTTCTTGTGTTTGCATGTATTTTCAAAAAATCAACAGAACCTCTTCCCGGATTACATCAGAATGGCTATTAGAAATGATCTGGAATAAAATATAGTCTTTCTTAGTCAGGAATTGATCTAGACTTAATTATTCTGAACAGTTAAAATGTCCTGTTACAACTGTCCTCCAAGTATAAATCTTTTTCTGCTTTAATACGTATGATTATGAGAAATTTAACAGTGGTTTCAAATATTATGAAGTCCATCAGGCACCGACATCGCTCTTTAGTCAGATCTTTGGTTAAGACGTCCTTGACAAACGGAAATCTATGCCAAAATTGACCAAAAGAGCCAAATATATTACATGGATTCTGTTAGCTATTCCATGCTTTTATATAAAATGGATAACTAACAGAATCCATGTAATACCTTAAATGGATTGAATTTGTGATGTATTTGTTAATATTAGACATGAAATAACCAACAAAGGACTGGTCCTTTCATACAGTACTAAAATGTTGTTCGTCGTGGCCTTGGTTTTCAAGTTCTTATTACGACTGCGTTTTCCACCTGAGAGCCAAATATATTGATCAATGAAAGTATTTCGTTCTTTTTCAACATCACTACAACAAATGATCCAGCAGGATGGAAAGTAAACTGTACCTTTCAACAGGATACTACATTTCCAAGCAATGCCATGTTGGTAGTTAATGAATTGAATGAAGTGTGCAATTTCACTGAAAAATCATCAACTAATCAAATTGTGAAGTCTGTAGATTCCCCTGTCTGGCCATACTGTCGGAGCTTACTGAAGAAAGGTACAACTGTTTCATAGATATGCTGGTATAGATTGTAAATAGTGGGTCAATCTCTGCAATTTGCTTTTCCTCCCGCATGAGGGGAAGGGGGGAATTGCCCCAAGTGCCCTATGGCACAAGTCGTCATTGTTATAAAGTCAGGAGTATGAATGGTCCAGTTGTAACTTTCCGTAAACATAAACTGGAAATGGACCCAAAATTCTACAGGCAATAGACAGCGTATTGCATTTTCAAGCTTGCCCTCCATTTGTAATGACAAAGTAGTTAGAGCCGATGACATGGCTTTGCTATACAATGGCAATTGTAATAAGACATCATGTCTATCAAGTTGCATTCAATTTAGTGGGGCACATCGGCAAGTGCCTTGAACAATGGTGCAATTAGTTGCTGTAAACCAATCAGTACCAGACTGAATGAACAATTCAAATGGATCAATTGATTGGTTACAACTTCTGCCATCTGGGGCATGCCTTCCCAAGAAATTAAACTTGGAACTTTCCCAAAGTTCTCAATTTGCTGTTGATCATTGATCAATTCAACAGACACCATGACAAATATGGGGTGGATTGTATGATTTCCTCCAAATTATCCATAAAAATAGAAGAAATTTTGTGGATTAAGTTGAGCAAAACTTGAGCTTGGAATACAAAAACTGCTTGAGTATCAAACATGGTCTCTTAAATGAAATAATTATTTTGCTCAAAACCACTGGCAGGGCACCACCTCATTGGGTGTCGCCACTGCTACTATGCATAATTAGTTTTTACTTTCCCTAACGACAGTTTCTCGTCCTTCTTAACTTCTACTTCTTAAGAAGCTAAAAATTTCTGGGTCTTTTGTACAAAGAATGTAAATAGAACCTCAGTTTTCAACACTTAATGCAAGTAAATTCTTAACTAACATACAATTTGTTTTTATGACCTAAAGATAGTCTTGGAGTGTGCAACAGTGTCCAAATGACATATACTATACGCATGTGCCCTCCTAAAACATTTTAGATATGTAATCCCTTTTGTTTTTTCACCATTTATTTTTCAGATTGCAATGCTTGAGGTGACATGCAAATGATTTGCAGTTAACTGAATGATGAAACAGTGGTATATCTATGTTCCTGTGGATCTGGTATAAGCTTAAAGTATCTTACATTTGCATTAAATGTGATTTTATTCATGTTAGAATGATTTAAAGAAAGTAAAGCTCTATAGGTTCAGATTTCAGGGGTATCTTGCTTGTGTATGTTGACGTTTCACCCCTAAAACAATAAAAGGTGCAACTTTTCTTGCGCTTACTGTCAAATTTGAACCATCATGTTGAAGGCCACTGAAAAGAGGTTGACAATGATGTTAATAATTAGTAGACCAGGTATGCAGTGGAATAAGTATTGCTCGTTAGTTCATATAGATATGGGCAAAGTGGTTTATTGTTATTTCTTAAATTTTCAGTTGTAAACTGGCAAATGACCAAAATGTGGAAACGTGAATTATAAATAACAAAAATGATTTCAAAAATTTATCTGGTCAAGCACATTCCCCATTCTTGCTCCAAGCATGATAGCCATACACGTTTCACCTAAAATAACCTAAGTGAATGTGGTTATTAATGTAGATGTGTTGCATAGGAAGGCTCACAGTTGTTAATACAATTGACTCAAGAGATATATCTACTTAAAACGGACTTTACAGAGTCAATGATTTGTGTTCATTAATTGCACCTCACCTTGAATGTGTGCAAAAGTATCCCCCAAGCGAGAACAGGGCTCTAGACACCCTGACTTCTCAAAAAAAAGTTTCACATTGTAACGAAAATCCAACAAAATAAACACCAATTGTTCAAGTGCTCCATTTTTTGGTGGGCCCTTGCTCCCCTCCCATGATGTATACAGATAAACAAGTGAATTTTTATCTATCCTTTGAACATTATTAGTTATATCTTATGATAGACTATATATCTCATGTCATGGTGATTGGATTTTACCCCACTGCAGGATTGACTTCATTTTGACCCCGAGATTTCAATCCTGAGGTCACTGAAACTAATGCTAAATTTAAAATGTCTCGTGGCAAAGTGGCAGCTGTAATATCTGTGACCGTCTAAGGGGTCATAAAACTTCTTTGCTCGCCTTTTACTTCTTAACGAACCAAAAATTTTGCTGTGAATGGGTACAATCCTTTCGCAAAGTAGTATAATATCAGGTGTATCTATTTTAAGAATGATGTATGGCGCAATACGACTTGCAAATTGAAACCATTTCACTCCAAGTAATAAGTCTTGTCTGCAAGTGGCGTATTATCTAGAAAAATACATAATTTTAATAAACATTCTTCAGCCTTGCGCACATCTGATGCAATTGTTGAGATGTACATTCTGTTGATGATTCGCGATGTATTTAATAGTCGAGAATATTCTCCCATTTGAATCACAGGGATTTCCCTTTTCGCTGCACAGCAACAAGGGAACCTTCTAGACAAACTCCTTCACCATCAACACACAATGGTAGAGCACAATTTACCTGCTTCAGGTCTAATCAAACGTGAAAAGAAGTGAAAATTACTTCTCGTTGACTTAAAAAACAGCACGTATTACCTTAAATGAAAAAATAAGGATCCCTTTTCAGCATTTAATGCTTATCTTCAAACAAAAATGTCAAGTTTCTTTAAAATGCCTAGGTCAGGTGAACTAACGTAGCATTTCTAGAAATGGCCTGATTCCTTTGTCTTGGAAAATGTGACTTTTTCTTCTTCCTATTTACACGCTAAATTTCTTCCTGTTTAAATTCTGACAAAAAAATCACACAATTAAACGCGTACATAAATAAATATTGCTGTCCTAAATTTGCAAGGTTTAACGTTTGCTAAACTAGATGTTGGCAGTAGAAAACATTAAACCTCGGATAAAATCCTTCAAAATAGCAAAAATCAGCAGATAATCGTAATTTGGGGATGAAAAAGCTTTAGTGAAATAGGACTAGTGATTAGAACAGTTGTTTTCTGGGTAGTTTTGAGTGAGTGGGATCTGAAAATGATGAACATACGGTTGAGCGCGTCATCAGCCTGAGTCATTGATGGTCTCCATTCATCTTCATCCCACCCTTCCGAAACCAAAAAAGCGATCAATAAAAAGAATAGTGAAGAAAAACAATCAACGTGGCTGCGAAACTGACGACTGTAACGAATTTATCATGAACATCGCTGTTTTTTCTACTTTTAGTCACAAGACGTAAGGGTGAAGACAGCAGGCAGAACTCATGATGACTGCGAATCAAAACAAAAATGAAATGTATAAATAAAAAGGATGATTTATAAGAAAATATAAGAGATCGTACGATGTTTGGTTAATATTCTCAAATTGAGCCTATTTTGATCCCAAAAAACATGAAATCGGGAAGGATTTGTGTGATATATGAACGATTATTCGGATTTAAAATAAACGCGCTTCATTTTCACCGCGATCAATATGCGTAAGTGTACCAGACAGGAATTGGCTCAAATAAAAACCAAGAAAGGTTAATTTTTCATGACTGCATTAAAAACTCCAGCAAAACATTTACACTCGCATCACCAATTTACAAATCTAGTTGATGTATGAGTTATCCCTTCACCGTTGAAAAATAGAAGTGCCTTGATCATGAAATCATGGCTAATCATTAATGAACAAGATAATATTTAGCAAGATATCGTCCATGCTAAAATGTTCAAACAGTTGAAATCGAAAAGAAATATTGAAAATGTGATACTATAATGAGAGAACCCTGAAGGTAAAGTTAAGCAAAAAACAGCAGAATGTGACCACAAGCTAGTTGGCTTCGCAATATTTACAATTTAAAAAATTATACTGTATGTATACAAATAATTGAGAAGTGAGCCAGTAAAATGGTGCTAGAAGACTAAGCATCGCTCACCCATTCTCTAATATATGTCTATGTGCTTAGACATTCTTGGATTTGAAATTTCCTGGATAATGTTTGGTAGGTTTGAACGGCATTGGATTCCACTTTACAATTGTTTATCAAACCAACATTGCCTTCACTCAACGATGACATGCTGTTGGCTTTGCTTACAACCTCCTCCTCTAAAAAACATGTATCTAAAAGTGAACAAATGGAGCCATCCTCTCCAATTCTGTAGGCAACATCATCTGGATCAATCCATAGCGTAAGATCAGACGGTAAACATACGTTGAGATCCTGAGCAGTCATGCCACTTTCTCGGACTGCATGAGCCAACACTGGATCTAAGTTGGTGTGAAAATACCGAATACATCGGAATCCTGATCCTAAATTCGGCTTTTCTGGATGCCAGTGATTCCTATACTTTTCACATAACTGTTTCTCTAGACTCTGTGAGAATTTATCCAGTTTTTCCACCGCAACGTGTCCTTTTCTGTGAATAAGATCCTTTAAAAAGGTGGTCGCTGAACGTACTTCTAACAACATTTCGTAATGGTGGCCGATGCTAACAATTCTCGCGGGTATCGCCACTGTGTGAAAATAGCGTCCGTACTAAAGAAGGCTGATGTATATTTCGATTCAGTTCGTGCTTCTGATCCAGGGTGGAGAGTGTATAAGCGGTGAGAGAGAGAGATAAGTAAGAAAGTTTACATTATTTAGTGTCAACGTCCAATTTGAGAACCATTCGTGACTGAGGAGAAGAACTAAAATTGGCAAAAGAAAAACAGCTGTGACGTAACAATAGTGCTTTTTTCAGCCAATCAGAGATCGATTTGTGATTGTTGCTACGCAATAATCTTGACGCAGGCTCGGTCGAGGCCACCTGACAATAGCTCTTTAAGGATCCACCTTTTGATGTTGAGGAGGAAAATTGTAATTCACATTTTAAACATGCGTATTACACTTTTAATAGGAAATAGGGAAGTCTGCTTTGGGGAATCTGACCAAGAGTCCAATGTGTGAAAACATGATTGTCATCAGACTTCATTCTAGAGAGATATTAAAGTCAAATTTTATGCAACGTTTTAAATAACAGTGAAAAGCTTGGATGATAATAGTACAGTAATAGCACGTCTTAGATAGAATGGTTGATCCTCCCCTCCAGCAACTCATTGGACACGCTTTGCTTTTGTTTGTCAAATGGCGCTCTTCCTTTTCATACACGAGTTACAACAATTGGCCGCTGAATGCCCGCGTGGCCATCTTTTGTTTTCATGTTTTAGCAACAGCTTTAGAGGCCATTCCCAAACAGCTTTGTTGTTGTTCACTATTATTTCTTTCCTCTGTTTGTGTGCCTTTGGCGGTGTTAGACTGAACTGTACAACAAAGGTAGCCATTTTAAGTTAGATGCTTTCGCAACACCTGCAAAACAGGAAAAATGAATGTTATCAACCGTGAGAAAAATCAGAGGGAAAGCATTACCCATCAATCCTATGATTATGGTTTACTGAATATTGTTGGCATTTATAAGTCAAGCTTAAAATGTAGTTTACTATTATATGTAATTGCGAGGCTGATAATTCTTAGAGACCTGACATGGATTTATCAAACTCTTTTTCGTGTAATTTTTGAAATCTTCAGGCAATGTATGTTACACATCAGGAACAAAAATATAAATAGTTATTTGCAAAAACATATCACAACATAAAAGAATAAAAGATGTTACAAAGGTGTAAAAATTGTTAACAAGCGATCAACATGGCGGTAGATAATGAAGGTTCCAAGAGGGACTTTAGATAACAATGGTAGTTATAGGGGCGGATCGGCTTTCATTAAGTTCAAGTCTTTGTTAAACTACGATCAAACTTGATGAGGAAGCCAACAAAAGCTAAGGTAGATTGAATTGTAAGGCCGTCAAAAGGACCATGATGTTTAAAATAGTTCGATAAGTCATATCTGAAAATTATCAGCATGGTTAGATTTTGGTATTAACTTACAAGAAAAACTAGCCTACAACTATACTACGGGATTAATGGTCATTTTAAAGTCCAAATGTCACCAACACGCGAAAAGTATCGTGTCTACTATTGCGGCTGTAGGTCAGGCGTCTTTGAATTTGAAATTGGACCGTTTTTTCGCATCACCATATCGTCATTAATTCCCTATTATTCTACCTCGGTTTTGTATTCTCGATAATGAACGTAAATTCAAACTATTGTTCCAAGCGAAGTAGATGTGAATTCATATGTAACCCGGGAGGGTTGTGGTCCGCAATGTTGTGGGGATAGTATATAACCAGTAAGATATAAATGAACCGCCCTGTTGAAGAAGAAAAGGATCTATTCGCGAATTTTCGACCTAAAAGGCTTTAGTCATGCGACAGATTGTCTGTTGAAAACAGACAAAACTCCTTAGAAAAGCGCTAATGTTCCTAAAGTGTGCTTTTGACCGCCCCGTTTAGAGTAGGACGAACTTGCTATACTATCATGTTGTGTGTAAACAATAGCGGTGTCACAAGTGCGACTCGGAGAACCTGATACTTTGGCTTTGTGTAGAAATGAGAGTACAATTCATCATCATCATCATTAACCATAGTCTTTGGTAGACCGTTGATGCTCCCACCACATGACATTTTCCCTCCAGTTCATACGTGATACTGCTTTCTCTGACGTTGACTTCAATCCCAGACCGATCAATTGTTGAATATCGTCATACCAGATTTTTTGAGGCCTTCCTCTCGGTTGTACACCTTCGACCGTACCTTATATTCATGGTTTGGTGGTTTTGTCTGCCTGGATGTGATGTCCATAACATTTCAGCTTTCTTTTCTTTATCGTTTTTATAATTGTCTGTCGCTCTGTGTGCATGGCTTTGTTCACCTTGGCCCAGACATACTCATTTGTTTTCTTTTCTTTCCATGAGATATTTAACAGTCACCTCAGTGACTTTGTCTCAAATGCAGCAAGTTTCTTTTCCATCTTTTGCTTACTGTCCAGCCCTCGCAACTGTAAAGTAAAACTGAGTCGACTAGGGCGACAATACAATAAGAGTACCAATACCGGCATTGAAATTCCGACAATCAAGTTATACGTCCATGGTAGGGACTTCTGCTCTCCGGGTAGAAACATCTAACCCCTGAACCACCTAGACGTTGTTCCTCGGATGTGAATTTTCCATCTTTTGCTTACTGTCCAGCCCTCGCAACTGTAAAGTAAAACTGAGTCGACTAGGGCGACAATACAATAAGAGTACCAATACCGGCATTGAAATTCCGACAATCAAGTTATACGTCCATGGTAGGGACTTCTGCTCTCCGGGCAGAAACATCTAACCCCTGAACCACCTAGACGTTGTTCCTCGGATGTGAATTTGAATGACATGATTTGCGTCACTACAGCGAAAAAAATCTTGCCATTTTCAAAGTGCATCGTTTCCAAATTGCATCGTTTTCAAAATCGTTGCCATTTTATGCTGCTTGTAAAAACGTACCAGTTTAAACGAAAGAAAATAATGGCATGATTGATGTTGATATTCTTTAAAAATCTCACGGTTTAAACGAAGTCTAACATTATAAAATTGAAAGGACCCAAAATATAAATTCTAACCAGACCGTCAGATAAATTTAAGGCTTTTATGGTGGGTCACAGGACCCCTACCTTAGCGATGTCCTTTCCACTCTGGTTTGCTTGGGTTACACTTATTGTCTGTCCTCCAGGCGTAAAAAAACACGAAAGGGGCGCTGGCCTATAGATTTTGTCCTTTATCTTGGTGTTTGTGGTGTTATGGTGTTGTAAGATTTGTTTGCTGACACCATAGCACCCGTAGCTTAAAGCCAAACTTGTTAAAAAGTTTTGTAGTTCATTCATACTGTCGCATGGCGAAGGCCTCGTAGATCGAAAGTTCGTAAATAGATCGTTCTCTTCTTCAAAAGGGCGGCTAAGTTATACATTTCATATTTACTTATATACCTTTTGTCTTTTGTTAGTTTTGCCTGCAAACTTTTGACGTACTTAGAGTACGGCAGTATATATTTTCCAATCCTTCTTCATAGTTAAGAAGCTTCATGCAGCGCTCAGTTCAATTCTTGACGTTTGGCTATGGCCTCAAAGGGTCTGTTTAGAACAAGTTAAACGGTGCTATATTACAGGGATGGTGAATAAGAATAATGAAAGGCTGTAACTTAATCTTTCTTTTAAACACAAAGACAACCCGTCCAATAATTGCAATATGATTTAAAACTTCAAGTTCGGGAAAGAGCCAGAGTTTGTGTCGTGGGGCGTATCTCGTTCCTTTTTAACGCAGTTCTAGACCAAAATATAAATATATATCAGTTAGAATTTGCAAACTGAGTACCGAAACTCGAAACTGTGTAACCCGCTCATTGAAAAATCCCGACCGATAATAACAAACGTTATTTTCTGGCTTATTCAAGTATTATTGGTGATCGTTTTTAATTTGTTTCTTTTCGAGAGTTGGTCTATCCAAAAATAACTGATCGAATACTAACATTTCTCAATAGAGGTCATGAACGGGAGAACGGAACGTGTCTTCTAGAATTGCGTTTATGGCGAGATTAAAACATTGCGCTAATGGGTGAACATTGCTCACCATATTTATTCTTGGTGGTATATTACTGAAAACAGTTGCTCATAAATCTTATCTCGATGGCTCGTTGAACCTTGAATATCTTTAGAGTGGTAACAGTTGGCCAGAGAATTTTGTAGCGAGCGACAATAATTATGTAATAGTGTTTGCTAGCCTGGCAGACAAGATTTGCTAGGGAAGTGTTTTTCTGGGTACGGCGGAGTATTAGAGAGCTTACGAAATCAGCACGGCGACGCAACGGGGCTGCATTCTTCTTGCAAGCTGCCCATGCCAAGACGGGAATACACCCTGATTTTCAAGTTTTCTATCAGAGCGCCCCGACGTCAAATTCACTTCATGGTTGTCTGGAAACGGCAACCTTGCCTGTACCTTGGAAGGAATTTATTCATTTTTGCGGGAAGATGGCTGCTCCAACAAATGTACTTGTTGGAAGTGAGGCTGGAAATGGTGGGTCCGAAGACCTGATAATCAAAGGGTTTTCTGTTTTTATTTCTCTCCCTATCCGAAGTTATAGTTCTGCGATCACGTAACGAACAGTCATGGTACGGCCAGGCCATGTTCAGTGCAGTTGCCGTCGTGACTACCGCACTGAACATTTCGTAACCTCCCTTATTTCGACAGGGCCTAAGTTTAATAAAAGCGGGGACTCCTTACCAACACTTGGCTTTAGGCAGCCAGCATCTCATGATTTAACTGTAACCTTAGAGAGCGACCTTGCAAAATATTTTCCTGCTCGCATCTGCTTTCGGTTTTGCAATTTTTTATTTCTTGCAATACCACAACCAAGCACTGCCTTCCAATTGAACATGTAATCACGAATGGTTGAGTTAGTGGACCCAAGGGTAGTTTACTAATAATATGAATTTCCCCTTTTGGTAATAATTTGAAGGTTTTAGAAAGGGATCGGGATGTCCTGACAATTGGCGCCATAGCTGTGTTGTGTTTCCTTTACTAGTGCTGGGAGCCATATTTCTGGAAGACTGTAGGATATGCTGTTGATGTGATTGCTGTG
>JANTCA010048408.1:15510-39951 GCA_024741275.1 Chironex yamaguchii
TGTAAATTGCATCATGTCAAATGTGGGTAACTGCATCATCCCATATTGAAAAACATTTTTTACTTTTGTAGTAATAATAATAGTAATGGCAATAGTAAAGGTAATAGTAATGGTATAAATGGTAATGGTAATGGTAATGGTAACGGTAACGGTAACGGTAACGGAGTGGCAATGGTAATGGTAGTGGTAGTAGAAGTAGTGGTAGTAGTAGCAGCAGCTGCAAAGTAGCAGTGGTAGTGGAAGTTGTAGCAGAATTATCAGTAGTAGTAGAAGTAGTAATAGTATATATTAGCATGGAAGAGACTTAACAGGGAGAGACTTAACAAGGAGCCAAACTAAGGTTGTATTATATTGTGTATTGGTGAAGGAACTTTGCGAGAAACGTAGCAGGACCTCTGATCCTTTGGATATCCCAGGAAAGGCAGGTATGTTAATGGGGCTTGTAATGTCAGCTTTGAACAGGTTGCCACAGGTGAAACCTGGTTTAGTTAGAACAGGTTACCTGTTGGGGGACTGGAGTATGTCTGACTTGTTACGAAGTCTTCAAACGTGGTTGAGGAGAAACTACATAGAACGGGCAGCATCAATTCCCTGGATGGACTGACCATTAAAGAGCTTGAGGTGGCAAAAGTTGTCATGGAAAATTTCACCGTTTTCAGGGGAACACTCTTAGCAGAACTTAAACAGAAGTATCCACACTTACAGGGGATGCAGTTCTACCAAAGACGACATATACTCTGTTCACCTGAGGTTAAGTGACAGTGTATATTGTAAGATAAAGAACAAGACACATGTAAAGGGCAAACCAGGCGAACTAATAGCAAAAAGTACAACATTTGGCTGGGCATCCATAGAGGCGATGGCTACTCCAGTAAATGTATGTTTGTTGGAGAGGATAATGCGTACAAAGGTTACACAGCTCTGATGCGTTGGGAATTGAAGATAAAGGAGCAGATGACCGCATTGATATTTACAGTGAGTATAGGCAGAACATAAGGAGAAAGACCAATGGGAGGTATGAGGTAAAAGTGCCATGGATTCCAGACAGTGAACGTATTGAGACAGATGAAGCCCAAAGTCGGGTGGGATTACATAATACTGAAAAACATCTAAGCAAGAATGAAGAGTTAAAAAAAGATTATGAAAATATAGTAAGAGTACAGTTAACAGAGGGGATAATCGAAGAAGCCCCAGAAATACCAAGTGGTGATAGGGTACTTTATTTGCCACTAACATCAATCATTAGAGCAGGTATTGCTAGCGCAAAAGTTTGCATGGTATTTGATGCCAGTGCAAAACCAAATCCTCTGGCAAGCAGTATTAATGAATGTATGTACACCGAACCTTCACTGCAGCCTATGGGACATAACTATAAGGGTGAGAATGGCACTTTATCTCTTAATTGGCGATATCCAGAAGGCTTTCTTACAAGGTGGTGTGAAGGAGGAATATAGACACGCACTCAGATTTCTGTTTAGAATAGAAAGTGCTGAGAACATTTGGAGCTCAAGAGTACGTTTTGGTGCCCTTTTATGCTAGGTGCCACCTCAAGGCAGCATTTTGAGATTTATGTTGATGGATACAAAGAGACAGTCGACCCTTTGATTGCAAATACTTTTGTCGACAACCTGATGAAACCAGGACATACCATCTCTTCCCTGAAAACATTTAAAGAAGCAACTCTTAAGAAGCAATAAAGATACTTGAAGAAAGGAAGTTTCTTGTGCATAAATGGGTATCTAATGTACGTGAGCTAGAGAGTGAAGACATGAATAATCCTGGAAAAAGTCAAGGGAATTTTGGGACAAGGATGAGCTGCATCTCAATTATCTTGTTCGTGTAGACGAGCTAGTCACCAAGAGATCAATTTTAATCTTTTCAGGCAGTATCTATGATCCTCTTGGTATTGTATACCCAACTATGACACAGAGGAGGCAGATTTACAGAGACCTATGACCTAAATATTAGCTGGGCTGCAGAAGTGCCAGTGAGCCTGGCAAAGGAATGGAAATGCTGGACAGCATAATTAAGAGAGCAAAAGTTCCATAGAAGCATTATTAGAGGTGAGAGTGAAATCCAGAGTATTAACATCCACCAATTTGCTGATGCGAGTCAGATCGCCTGTTCAAATGTTACCATTGTAATTGTAATTAAAATTCTCCCATCAGGGAATTTTAACATCTAAGTCACACATCTTAAAAAGAAACACTACCAGTTGGTCAGTGGGCACATGTCAGCTAATGTTGCGTAGAATGTTTGTAAGGACTGGTCAAAGACGTCTGTCACAGTATGGGTAGTCTAGTGTCTCTTTGCTGGATAGTAAATCCTGAGAAATCATGGAAGGTATTTGCGACTAACAGAGTATAGCAATTTGCAGAGATTACAAAGAGGGATGGTGTAGAGTGGAGATATATGCCATCTGAAATGAATTTAGGGGATCTGGGGAGTAGAGGAGCCTAATTGACTGACATGGAGAAAGGAGAGTGGTTAGAAGGACCAGAATGGTTGGCCTATAAAGCAAATTGGCCAGAACAACCGAAAATAAGATGTAGTAAAGAAGCAAGTGAAGAGTAAAGAGGACAAGGAAGTAGTAGTGTATACTTTGTAAGTAGAGAAGGATGAGTGGGAGTAAAAGGAAGAGTTGTCAAGCATATTCAGGGAAAGGATGGTACAATTCATGGAGTCGTTCTTATGTACAAAATTCATCAGCTACAGCGTCTCTTACAACCCGTATGCCCCCCTCAAAATATGTAGCAAAGAAAGTTTGGAGCCGCTTAAAACAGACATTTGTCAGAAACAGTTGAACAGACGAGAAGTCCTTCCAAGCGACAAGCTGCTGTAAATGCAAAGCAATTCATTAGGCTATCTGTAGATGATTGAGCAGTTTAAAACGTTTTTTGAAAGCTTTTAAATCTTATAAAAATTAAAATACTACAATTTTCAAGGGAGCTTTATGTAGGCAAAACGCTCTACTAAATTTCCAAGAGTACTGATTGAAATATTAATATTATTTAACTTGCTCATATTTATTTGCCAGCTCCTTGATCCAGTTATCATACAATTGCTTTTTACGAGTGTTGTTGATATAGCGAACAGTGAAGGTAAAGATGTTTTTAAGGGTGTGACTTTGAGTGGACTCCCCAAGAGAGTAAAGTGTAGATAAAGAGTAATTAGTTACATTTAAGGAGAAGACGTCTTTCCGATAAGGTGGTTTTGCACTCAGTCCTCATACTCAGTAACAGTAATAGACGTAGTGGTGTGTAAACTCAGTTTATTTCTTTATGACGTTAAAATACAATTGCAAGTGTCACTTGGTACATGGAAAAATAAACTTAAGTAACACAATATTTCTAGAAATTATAATTACTTTGCTTAAAATTGCATTAGTTCTGGATATTATTGTAGTAATAGTAGTAGTAGTAGTAGTAGTTCTGGTGGTGGTGGCGATGTTTGTTGTAGTGGTGGTGGTGATGACATTAGTTTTTGTACTAAGTAAAGTAAACAGAACTCTGAAAGGTATAAAGAACTCTTCCTCAAAGTTAATGTATGTTAGCCTGTTGTGATAGCTACGGCTAACGCATTACAAAGACAAGCTTTAAGGCTTACTCAGTCATAGGCATACTTTCTTTTACCAGTTTCCAGTTTGAACATACACCGTTTACTCCGTCGATCATTGTCCCAGCAAAACAAACTTGATTACAAGCAATTTTATACTCTGAAAATTTTGGGGAGAAATTGCCATTTATTACGTTTATTACATACAAACAATACACTTGATAATCTATGGTGTTGAGAAATTACTGTTCGATCTATTAATTCAATATGTAGACACGCGTCGCAGTGCGCATGGAAATAGACTTATTTTCATGGTCTCTTTATCAAAATTTATCTCGCTTTCATGACCGACCAAAGTTGAGCTTGTTCCTTTAAGGTCTGTAAAGTCAAAAGCCCTACGCTTTCAAAAAGAGTCGTCTTTCATTGGATCTTCAGCTGTCAACTTTATGACAATCACTTTTGAAGTACACCCTATGTGGTAAATAAAGTGACAATTACTAGGCTACTTGATCCATTGCCGTTGTTGATACAGTTTCTTGTAGGCCACATTCCCTAGTGGAAAGCAAACAAGGGGTCTACTTCCTATAGACTATTAATCTGAATTTGCCAAAATGCAATTACAGGAAATGGCTCAGGTAAGACGTACCTTTCTCAGTGTTCCTCCTGTAGTTTTGATTACGCTGTTTACTCAGATTCTTTGCGTACATGTACTGTTTGGTTTTGACAATAAACATCCCTGTTGTTACATTTAGGATTCACAGATAGTTATCTCCAGAACTGATGCTCATGAGTAATTAGCAAAGGCAGAGAATATCTCCTTTGACGAGAGGCTCTACCAATGATTTTGACTCTGACTTTACTTGTTCATTAGTCCTAACCATCCAACGAAATTGGGTAGCAAATCTCCATTGGGTAGCAAGGTAATACATGGGCAGAACCTCTATTTTTTCCTCGTCAAATATCATACACATTTTTTTCTCAGTTTTATAAGTAAGCTTCACTTTGAGACTTGTTACTGATGTAAATGATGATGCTCCAAGTTGTTTTATATGCTTTCTATCTGGCGAAGTCCAGTCATTTTGTGCACCAACATTCGTAACAGTAGAGCTCAATAATATAACCAAGTATTCTCGAAATTGTTCTACAGTTTCACGCCGTTTCCGTACCATGTACAGAGGTATATTATGGCACTGAAGGCAGTTGTTACAATCAGCTCCACATTAAAATCAATTGATTCAATTAAGAGTAATTTATGATCAAATTTTGAAGCGATTCTTTCACAATGCTGTTTCTAATGAAGGTAGTGGTGGCATTTGGATAAGGGATACTTTTGCATGTAGTCACTGCGGTGGTCCTATCACTTTTGGTTTCCCTCCCTTAACACTGTGAATATTTGTTCAGTTCTAGCTTACTGTTCTGAAATGTAATTATGATCGCAGATAAGGTCACACATAACCTACAAACTCACAAACGTTACTTCTCATAACTTAAGGTAGAACAACACAAGCTCTTTGTAGTTTTCATTTGAAACTACAGCAATTTCAACAAACCACTTAATAGGAGGTTTTATTACTCCAAACTAATCAATTAATCCTGCAGCAGCTGTGCAACTACTGAACTTTACTTTGGCTATAATCACTTTTTTGTTGCTCTATTTTGTTGTATTATTTTGATGTACAAAATGTTTCAGAAGACGTCACGTGTGCCAGCCTATGCTTCCTTTCACTCTCCTTTAAGGATGGTGACGTTTACTCCTTCCTTTTAATAACATATCTATAAACGTCTATAGACGATAATGTCCGTGCTTTAACACACTTCGTCTTTAGACGTCTTCACTCTGAAAAGGGGTGTTTATACTACTGCCATAATTGATATGGCGTTCCCCTTAGGTGGAGCGAAAACTCTAATTATTCGTTGAAAAATCGTACCGAAATTTCATTCGTTATAGTTCAGAACCTAGCTGGTAAAGCAGTACATAATTTGCTTGTGAGTAAAGCACGGTCTTAGAAGTTTTTACATCAAGATATCTTTGAAATAAAATATAATTTCTTAATTACCGGCTTTGGAAAGTAGTGAAAACGGTCCAGAACATTCCAGAGTAATTGCCGAGGAAGTGATAACGATGTATGTTGGAAATAGTATTGTAGGTGCAGAGTAATCTCGCCTTGGATTTCGTAGGACTGAGATTATTGCCTGGCTAGTGCCCTAACCTCTTGTGTGGAAGTCTTGCGGGATAAAGACACAGGTTAGGTGTCAATTGGTCATGAGTCAAAACGTCGTGAATTTAGCCAAGTTTACTATACTTCAGTAGTTTAGGCTTGCCACCACATTGTTTACTTCGAAAGAGGTATGGTTGGAACATAAATACCGAAGTGCCATCAAAAGTACAATGTCCTGTAAGGACCTTGCTCAAAACCTTCTCGAATCCTGGCATCAAGATGGCGTACGGAATGGATTCACAAAAGGTACAGTAAATTTGTGGTTGTCCCTCAAAATTCTTTGCTTACAAAAGGGTTCTGGTAATGTTCTCAGTTAGGGCTCGGAGGGATGCTCCAGCGTTTATCTGACTGGACTACTGTTATTCTTTTTTCCCTACTTTGCAATCACCCTTCCTTAATGCTTTGCATTTCATGGTATAGTTATCGGTTACTATTTTGTAAACGTTAATATTTTATGCCAGAAATCTGAGCAAAACTCAATCTCTTTGGAATTACGATTCGTGATCTCTTTAGTCAATTCAACTTGCATTTCTTGTTTGTTAAAGGCTATGCTTAAATGAGGCACTTAAATTTTGTACAAAAGTGTTCACATTAAAACTATCCGTTTGCCTCGATCACCTTAAGATTTAAATGTAATGAAGAAAGCCTGTTTTGTCCTGTCACGCAATTGTTTCGAAGGCCAACGAGGGGAGCATTTTGTCTTGCAAGGCGCCCCCAAAACAAGCAAAACGAATCATAAGTTTGCAATAATTACATTGAACTGGTAACGTTATTTGGAACTTCGTTACATTTTCTTTGTCGAACAAGATATGTTGCAGTAGTACTTCAAATGTTGATTATTTGCAAGATCCACACTTTTATTTCCGTACAAGACACTTGCAGAAAATATTGGTACATACGTTCTACACTGTTCAGCTACAGAAGTGGTGCTCCAAAGATAATACTTGACATTGCAGAGTATATTTAGTATCTTCTTGTTGTAACTGCTAAGACATATGCTAATATAATGCAAGATAAAGCTATATTTGACAAGGTCTCTTGTTTCATGTATTTGCTTATCTGTGGATGCAACTCCTGTTATGAAAATATACCCGACCTTCCTTGAAATATTCTTTCCAGTGTTATGTTCTAATAGCCCAATACCATGGTCGTGACATTGCAAACAGCAGAAAACGTACTCCGTTAAGCGTAAATAAGGGAATGAATAAAGTTCAACTGACTGTTACTGTCTACCTTTAACACTTCCAGTACATAGTTTGGTGTTTGTAACAAGTTGCTAGCTTAAAGAATGTTCAAGATGTGTGCTTGTCCAACTCCAAAACTAACATATGGTCGTAATATTGTAATATTCTAATATTGTAATCCTATTTAACTTATTTTATCGCCTTTACGCTGTCCTTGCATTTTGGATAGGGACCTGACTATTTTGGATAAAACTCATTAGTCAATATTATCCTAATTCGACGGAATTGACACGGCTTATATCCAGATTGCAATTCGATATTTTATATTATGTAAACTGTCACATATTACTTCATAATTAAGACAAATACGGTTTTACAAGAACAATGGACGTGCTAAACGATTTATGCTCTCCATGAAATGACACGCTCAAACCTCTGAATAGCATCATACTTGGTTCCTTTCACAACTTCTTTGTATTTGTCCTTTTCCTGGAAGTTCCGTAATGGGAATAGAAACACCTTCTTCCGAGAAATTACTGCAGTTCAGTTTGTGTCGTGTAGCTGTAGTTTTTGTCTAAGTAGTGACATATCAATTAGTCGTACTTACGTTTCATACAAGTTACAAAACGCAAATAGGAAAACAGATTCAAGCTCATCATATAACTAAATTGAAAGTAGTTATGTGACTAAATTCAGAGCAAACAAAGAGTTTCGGAAAGATATTATTAACTATGGTGCACATACCTTCTTTCCACGACAGTTTGAGAAGTGACAATCACATTTTGATGATTATAAAATAAGCATTACTTTAACTCGTAATATATGACCATGAAAGGACTGTCTTCTGGAAAGTTAACAGAAAACATAAATGACTAACCTGTTGACTTAACACAGAATATCCTTCTTGAAGTATCCTTAATGCAAACGTAATCCCTTTTGTGTCTTGCTAAATCTATTCTGGTAAAGTTGATTTGACTACATACTTGCTCCAATCAATAGCATTGTGAACCCATGGTTCACCCGTATTGGTTAGTTCTATGCACCACTGAAAGGTTTTTAAAAGACGGTATTCAAATTGACAAGGAATTAAATACCTGTTTGTGTGCTGACTTATGCAACTGCCGTATTCAGATATTACTATTACATTTTATGGTATCTTTTTAAACATTGCAAATTTTACGTATAATGTCCTCTGATGTACTAGAAAGAAAAGAGGCTTGAAAACCAGTGCTTTTGTCGGTGTTAAACCCTTCATTTCATAACAAGTGATAAAACTGATTGAACTCTGTTTAACAATTGCAAATTGATTAATTCACAAAATTTAAGATGACTTTAATTGGATCTTAGTAGACAATTTGATAGCAGGCAACTATGAACGTTGTAACTCTGATTAATAATACTTGTTATAGCTCCATTAAAAAAAAGTTACAAATATATTTTTATATATCTGTGTGTGTGCATGTATTCATATATGTACTTCGAAACATGAATGATTTGGGCATGAAAAACAAAGAGCTTTTGGAGGCATGCTATTCTGCATAAAGAGATACAAGGTATGGTAAGGACCCAGCTCGGAACATTGTTGAATCCTGCTATCAAGATGTCATATTGAATGGATCCTCAAAAAGTATAGTACATTTTTTGGTAGTGCCAAGCAATTCTTTGCTTACAAAAGTGTTCTTGTGATATCATCAGTCAGGGTTCGGAAGGATGCTGCAGCGTTTTTCTAACTGAACTACTGTTATTCTTTTGTCTCAACTTTGTAATCAACATTCCTTGATTCTTTGCATTTCGTGGTATAGTAAATGATAACTATTTTGTAAACATTAATTTATTTTAAACCCAAAGTCAGAACAAAACTCTATCTTCTTGAAAATTTGCGACATTGCGCTAAAAACATACTTAAAAGCTTATGCATATACTTTCCTTTCTGACGTTTCATACTCTGTAGAGGAAAAAAGCTTTAAGTATGTTTTAACGCAATGTCGCAAATTTTCAAGGCGCTTTTCAGGTCTTGTACCACAAAAAGATTGTTCAAGTATCTGAAGCGACGGTGCACAAAAACTGCATCTCTTTGGAATTTCGATTTGGTGATCTCTCTTGTCAATTTAACTCGCATTTCTTCTTTCTTAAAAATTGACTACACCTAATTAAAGCACTCAAGTGTTATACAAGAGTGTACACATAAAAAACATCCGTTTGCCGCGATGAGCTTACGGCGGATTCATATGTAATTAAGAAAGGCTTGGCTGTCCTTTCACACCAACGACGGATGCATTTTGTCCTGCAAGGCGACCTCAAAACATGCAAGATAAAGCGTAAGCTTAGAAAACACACTTGATAAAGTTTGCGTACTTGGCACTCTGCATTCAAAAATGTTTGGAATATTTGCACTTAAGCCAACGGCAAGCTTTTTTTCGAACTCACTGATTCTCTTAGACGCATTTTGCAGGCTGAATTCCATGCTGAGAAACTGATGTTCCAGAACAGAACGTTATATACATGGAAGCTTCTTTGTTACTTTTTTCGTCTTGAGAAAAAGAATAGTGCTGCTCTTTGATATAAGTTTGATATAGATTGTTAATATCCGACTTTTCGGATGAATTTACTTTTAAGCAGTTATTTGATATTTCATTGATAGTATACGCTGCAGGCCAGTTCCATAAATTCAACTTTTAACCGAGGCGAACTGAGAGCTAGATGTCCTGTTATTCTAGAGCAGACTTGATATTTAATGGCAGTGATATTTCATGAAACTGCGAATCACTGTGCTAGTCCCATTTAAGATAACACGTTACAACATCCAGTTGTACGAGTTGACGATAGGGAGAATTCCTACACACATTTCGATTACTCCCTTTGAGTCTGCCCTCTTGGTAGTCCTTTGCAGTTACGAGAGCCCTGTTCAAAGTTGAAGTAGTTGTAATTTTAAGTTTACTTCTGGTTCTCACTCAAGCCTGTCTACTTCTATTCTGTCTTATTTTATCTGGTACTAGAGGTTTTGCCATCTCTAGAAAAGTCTCTCCAGTTTTACTGTCGATGTTCCTCATTTTGAACTGTAAAGCGAAAGTATGAGATCCTCTTGTAATCGGTGAGGCAACATATAAACGTGTGATTTATTGCCACTTAGTTTAATCGTAATCACATAGATACCAATGATTAGATTAGCGCAACCCTAATGTTATTCTTCATAACGAGCAAGTCTTTTCAATTTTTTTTAGTACTAGAGTTAATTTTCTTCTCTTAGGCATTTGATATATTTTCTGCGGCAGCAAAAAAGCATAGAGACCAACGGTAAATGAAAAGAAACACGTTGGAGAGAAAGAAGACATGTTACCACATTTTTGGCTTTCCTGTCACTTTCTCCTTACGACAGAGACGGGTTTGTATAAAGAGATGAAAATAAGAGGAACAGGATGCGTGGCATAAGCTGAAGAAAACTTAACAAATGCACTGGGGGCGTTTTAGAAACTTCTTGACATGGAAACTCATTACACGTAATTAGTCTTTGCAAATGTGTTCTAATGACGTAAATACCATTTGTAGGCACGTGAGACACAGGAAACCAATGTACCAGCTACCTCAAAATGCTTACGTTATATTGTCCTTTCAAACTACACACCGTCTGTTTGGTGAAGCGCCAAATCTAAATGCCAGGAACCTTGTAATTGAACTTACTACCTCTTGTAAGTTCCTCTTGATAATCATCCTTCGGAAGTTTCCCTTTACATACCTTCCCGTCTACATTAATATTTCCTAATTCAGAACTGTTGTAGAAAGGACTGCTTGAATGAGAACTGCAGTAAAATAGTGTGATCGGCCCTCAATATGACTTGCACGGAATATTTGTAAAATAAAGGGCAAATTCCGATCCCTTAACTCCAAATTCTAGTTCCAGGATAGAACCAGTAGTACTCAAACAGAAAAGAATCCAGTGGCTCTAGTTATGAATCTATTGATCTCCAATCCGCAGCTTCTTCAAACTTTTACAGCCATATTCATGCTACAAACATAGCTTTACTATTTTTAATCAAACAATAAAACGTTACAACGAATACATTCAGCAATTTCTTAACTCATTACTATTACGTCATTTAAACATAATTAAGAAATACTGAAAATAAATTATGACGTAAACGGGCCCACATAAATGTTTAAGAGTCACCTTATACTTACTTGATTGAGAAATGTTGAAAATACTTTAAAATCACCCATAAGGACGTCATAACGTGGGATTTGTTTTCAACACACACCCCACCTTAACTTATAAGGAACATACCCTCCTTACCTGTGCACCTCTTATCTCTTCCTTGAATAAGTTCTTATATAACTCCCATATTCCACGTGCCTCTTTTAACAGAATCTTCCTGAATCAAAGCTAGGTCTCCTTTATCAATATGTAGGGTACCCTGGTTTACTTTATTTTGCTTCTCACGGGGATCTATCAAGTTCGACTTCCTCCATCTGTTCCAAAAATGTTCCAATTTACGTTTTAAGACTGCAAATCTAGCTGCAAATGTGGTATAAACACACTGTTTGCCAACATCTAAATCCTTACTGACTTGTAGTGACAATGGCGCCAGTCTACGCCCATGCAGTAGATGTGAAGGAGTAAGGACTTCATCTCCTGGGTTGTCATAATGGTAGGTAAGAGATCGTAAGTTTAGAGTTGTTTCTATCTCCGTTAATACTGTACTGAGATCGTCAAATGTAAGCCATGGTTGCCCCAGTACTTTCCTCAAGCATCTTCTCACACCTCCCACCATACGTTCAAAGAAACGACCCCACCATGGTACACGTGCCAAATTACATTTCCAGGTTATTCGCCTTGATTGCAAATAACCATCTACGTGACTATCTGACTGCAGTTTCTCCAGTAATTTTGCTGTAGCCTTAAACGTTTGGGCGTTGTCTGTTATGACCAGTTCTGGGGTTCCTCTTCTTGCACAGAATCTTCTAAAACAACGAAGAAAGGAGTTGGTGGTTAAATCCTTCACTAGTTCTAGATGGATGCAACTAGTAATACAACATGAGAACAACGCAATATAGAATTTAGTCATGCCATTCTTATCCTTCACGAGAAGGGGACCAGCAAAGTCCACGCCTACTCTGTCAAATGGTGGAGCTTGAGTCATTCTTGACCCTGGTAATGGAGCAGTTGAGGGGGAGTCATATGGTTTGCCTTCATATTTCCGGCATACCAAACATTTTCAGTAGGAGAGGTATTCAATATTTTTTGCAAATCTTTGATTCTTAACATTTCTGCCACCTCCTGGATGGTCAGTTTTCCAATACACAAGTCACGCTTAGGCTTTTTGCTTTTAGGTTGTCAATGAATCGCTTCATCGATGCTGTAACGCGAAGTAATCTTCCCAGTTTGCTAAACTGACTCACATCTATAATTTCACCGATACCTGCATCTTTTTCAAACACAGAAACCATAACCTTCACCTTTTTCCTCTAAGCACTAACCTCGTTTGATTCTTCCGGATAAAATTCAGTTGGCCGGCTTTCTTTACCCTTTCTGAGCCAATGTGGGCCTTCCCACTATAGCTGGCTTTCTCTTAGATGACTAGCCATAGCTCCCCTAGATCCAATATCTGCAGGATATGCTTTCATACTGGCATCACCAAACCCATGAATCTGAGCATGTTTGATGCCCTTATTGTTTTCAAGCACATACCTTGGGACTGATATTGCCTTACCAATTTGCAAATCATTGAGCCAAGCTCTTCATCGCAGTAGCTTCTCTTCCGTGAGTCGATCACCCCAACCCCTTTTTAGGTCCTGGAAAACTATGTTTGGTTCAACAAGCAACGGACTAATGATCCTAAGGGATCAAATAAACTTGCTAAAGAACTCAATATTACCCGCTTAGTCACTGCTTTCTCCTTGCCAGCACTGGCTCCAATTCTTGCAAGATCAAATTCAAACACGTAGTCCTTATCACCCCGTAGAACACCAAGCACCTTATTCTTGCCACTCACAATCTTGTGAGGACCTAACGTCTCTTGTGCATAAGATGCTTCATCTGATGTTGATAGAATAATCTTTTCCTTACCTTTTGTTTCACATTCTATAATAGCCTTCACCAATACAGGTCACTTGTCTTCCACTTCCTACGAGCAAATCTCCCTAAGGCCATTCGGTCCTTAGCCTTCTGGTAGAAAGAAAAGGCTTCCTCTGTGGAGTCACAACCTGTTGCTAAGTCGTCAACATAAAAACCATTCCTTAAACTTAGTGACAAAACAAGGATCGCTGTCCTTATATGACTCAATATGGTGCTGCAACACTGCATTTAATAAAAAGCATGATGAAGTAACCCCCAATGTTGCTCTGTTTGTCTGATATACAATAAGTTCCGGGTCCTCCTTTATTATGTCATCTACCCACGAAAAACGGAGGGAATCTCGATCTGCAGGGTTGACTTAAACACTCAAGAAGCAAGTTCAATTTTACCTACCAAAGGTACATAGCTACATCTAAAACTGGCTAAGACATCAAATATCAGCGGTTTCAAAGATGGACTTACATGCAAACATTGGTTAAGTGAAACACACCCTTTACCACGTTTAGATGAAGCATCGAATACTACTCTTTCATTTGTAGTTTGAGCATCCTCCCGTATCACAGCTTGGTGTGGTCAATGATGCACTCTGCCAAATGTCTCCAACTCCGGTGCTCTTGATACGATACCTAATTCTCTTTGTTCTTTAATAATCAAATCGAATTGGTAAAGAATGTCTGGAGATTTCTTTAACCTTTTTACAAACTCTTTAGTCTTGGCAAACTCTTCTCAGAATTAGAAGGTAATGGTTTATGACATGTTTTCCATTTTAATCCTATGGAGTAGCGACTACCTGAAAAGGAAATGTTTTCAATAACACTTTCATGCACACCCTTTTCTGTTATGATAGCTATCGAGAGTTTTTATAATTTGGAAACGTCAAAACCAATATCATGGTTCTGAGAATCAAGACATTGGTTTACATGGTTAACAATGTTGACATCATAATATCTACTTGACTCCCTTGGCCTGCACACATCTGAAAATAATAAATCTTTCAAATGATCATATTGCTGCTTAAGACATTCTACATACTCATTTGCAATAGTGCTAATTTCTGGTACTACAAGAAAGTCAATTGATCAATAATTAGTTTTGCCTACTTTACCTATTGATAAGGAGACAACACCTCTTCCTACTGCCTTTGCTTCTGTCTGATCAAAGACCTCCAAGCCAAGACTTTATTTTCTCTTTGGTGTTAGTCCAATTTCTTTCACAGTTCTCTCTGTGATAAATGATCTTTGGCTCCCATAATCAAACAAAACTCGCACCTGGAATTCCTCCTTTTCTCTCACAGCCGCAAGAGCTGTCTGGAATGCAACCCTGTCAGCTACCCACCCAGGATGCGCAGTTGCACTTAATTCTCTACAGCTTACCAAAGTATCAGTGCCATGTGCCATTTGGTTCTCGGAAGTTAAAGGCATACTAGAAGCAGCAACGCCTTGACTTACTATTTTCAATCAACCAATAAAAGGTTACAATGAATACATTCAGCAATTTATCAACTCATTACGTTTACGTCATTTAAACATAATTCAGAAATACTGAAAATAATTCCTACACATATTATGACGTAAATGCGCCCACATAAACGCTTACACTTACTTGATTGAGAAATGCTGAACATACTTTAAAATTACTCATAAGTACGTGGTAACGTGGGATGTGCTTTCAACAACATTAATCCCTGGGAATTACAGTCTCCTAGGTCCCCAGTCCAAATCAAATATGCAGAGAGAATACAGAAAAAAATTTAGAATGTTTACATGGCAGTGACGAAGTCTTCATTTATGTCTTAAGTTACGTAGTTTCCGTCCAGATTTACATAAAAATCAATACTAGGCTAGAACGAAACTTTTACATCCTACCCTTACAAAAAACTGATATCAGTTATTGACTGAAGTTGCAAAATTGTTTTGCTAGTACCCCTTTGCTATGCTCCTGGTACAACCTAGTATCAGTCAGGCTTTTGCACTACAAATTC
Source organism: Chironex yamaguchii (assembly GCA_024741275.1). Taxonomy (NCBI): domain Eukaryota; kingdom Metazoa; phylum Cnidaria; class Cubozoa; order Chirodropida; family Chirodropidae; genus Chironex; species Chironex yamaguchii. The sequence continues at coordinate 30,520 of JANTCA010048408.1, forward strand.
AGTTCAGTTCATTGACTTTATATTCCTCCACATACAAATTCAAACATTTTAATCAATAACAATAATTCAAATACTACATAATACAAATAAAGATACAGAGCAAGGATGAGGATTAAGATGCAAAGATAAAAATCACATATGAGAAAAAGAAAGATACCTGACAGGACTTGTATGAAGGAGAATTGTTGTTGCTATTTCTCCTAAATTTACCGATCAAAAAAATCCACTTCAGTCTTTATCGATATCTAATAAAGTTTTTAAGAAATATTCTAAAGGCTCAAAATCTTTGAATTAGTAGGTCAGTGTTCATCCATTGATTTGAAACAAATAAAGTGGAAGACTACTGCAGTCGTCAACATTCTGAACATTCAAAGTCTTTATGATCACAAATGCTTACAACAGTTTAGGTACGAGTGTGTTTATGTATAATCTTTCTTTTTAAACAAAGGAAGCTGCCATTACTTTCTTTACATTGTTACTTTACGAACTACCTATTATGTCACAGTTTCCAACGATAAATTGGTAAATTTAGCTAATTCCGAGATTTTACGTTGGCGTAAAAATGGCAGGCTCATCTTCCGTCAAGTATCTGTGGTGCAACGGCCTCAGACTCCAGTATGGGCTGGAAAGTGTGCAAACGGTGATAAATAAATTCATTGTTGTTACAAATGACAAAACTCAAGGAATCGCCGTTGCTGCTAGAGTGACATTCTTATTGCCAAATTTGGGTAATAACAACAAAGGTGGGGAAAGTGTCGCTACATTATCTCCATCAGTCTGCGTGTTTGCGGTCCCACTTAAGTGTCTTTTGTCGAGCTTTTCCCCCACGGCAACACGCTAAGACACTTGATTTTGATTGGAGCAAATTTGATTGTTAGTCTTCTCACGTGATAAGCAGAGCCAATCAAATTGGCTCACTTCCTAGAAATGGTCTTTTATGTAAATTTCTTGTCGTTTGATTCACGGAAAAGTGCAGGACATCGTTGGTTCTAAGAAGGCTTCAGTGTGCTGTTTGTAGTAGCTTTGAATAGAATATGTACTGTAACAGTTTTACGTTCGGCCAAAAGACTAGAATAGCCATGCCCTAGTTCGAGTGAGCTGATCTGTGTATTTATGAAATGACCTTGCCGATCTTTTATGTTTTGCTTGTAGGTGATATATCGCCTTCACGAGTTGTTCGACGCCATGTCTCTTCGAGCTCGAGGAGCAATAAATTCATTGCGGGATTTTATGAGAGGTTCCAGTGTAGGGTACTCAAATCGATCAGTGGACATTATGCTTATAGGAAAGAAGCCATACAATATAATTTTAGAGGAAGATAAGAGTTACACAGTCCGGGTAAGTAAACAAGTGACTGTCACTGATTCAAACTGTTGCATGCAACCTTACTATGGTCCTCCTGATAGTACAAAACCGAATGCAACGAAGAACAATCCTAGGGTTTGCATTGCTGTGCCTTATTGTAAAAACAGCTGTTACCAGTGATCCTATCGTCAACCTTACCATAGTGTTTTCAGAGAGTCATCAGTGGAAATGCCCTATATAGCATCTGTCGTTTTATTTAGCGTTTCCTTTGTACTAATATGCCTTGCATTAGTTTTGGCTTGTCACGCAGTGCAGCCTTTTTTAAATAAAGAAAGGTTTCTTCTTGTTGGATGTTTTGGCAACTTCAACTGTTTGCTCTCAAGTTGTCCCACGTATCGTTGGTTTTGTCTTGCTCAAAGTTCAATACCGGCCAAACTGAAATATGAACCAACAGTTAAGTTAGTGATTTAATATCTAAGCTGTCACCTTGCAAAATTTACACTGGGCCTGTTCAGACACTTCCGATAGAGGCTTGCTTGGGGGTACTGAGCCGACCCAAGAATTTCACTGACCGTTAAATAAAAAAGTGTTTAGAAAATGTTTATTGAATTACTGTCAATTCTCTTGAAGTATATATTCTTAACACCACTTACTTACTTGCAATGATGGATTTATTGCTACTTTATTCTAGAAAACTCTTCCTTGACTCCTGTATTCTCTGAATACAAATAACACCAAACTTTCACCAGAGCTCAAGTAATAGGAAAGGAATTTCAAATGCATTATTGCATTGTTTTAGATTTTACCATAGCATCCAATTTTTATTGATAATTAGCCTAAATGCTGTTCATACAAGCCTTATTTAGTCTTAAAGTATTACTATCCATATTTTGTATAAGTTGTAACAGTATGACAGAAATGCAGACTAACAGCCCTCCCTCATCCTAATCCAATGAGCTATATCACACTTTGCCTTTTTGTCTGCCAGCTATGTATCTTGATCATTATCTTACGTTATTTTTACAGGACCTGGTAATCATGGTTTGCAAGCATGAAAGGATGTGTCCACAAAGTGTCGACTTATTTGCTCTCTCATGTGATCAAAATGGAAGCCATTATTTATCACCCTTCAGAGAGGTTGACCACACACTGACAAGGAGGAAACTGCATTTTCTTTTACGGTTCAAAGTATTTGATTGTGACACACTGGATGACTGGGATGAGGAATCATTTAAATATTATCTAAAACAGGTACATTGAACAGTAAATATAGAAAAAATGAAAACTTTCCAATTAGTGGAAAAGTTAAACTTGTTACAATTTTATTACAATAACGTTCTGAAAAAAATGGGTTAAATGTGTCTTTAAAGTTTACTTAGAGGAGTTGATTGCAGAAGTATGAGTACTGATAACATTTGGTTGGTGCCAATTTTTCAGGGTTGAGGACAGGGTGAGTACTTATTTGGTCAGGGTCAGGTGACATTGATCAAAGAGAATAAAAATTGTTAAAACCCTGAGGATATTTCGATCTCATTAATGGGTAAGAGTACATGCCATACTCAGAATGGTATGCACTCACAGGGGTTAAACTTGGCACATGCTTCCTTTGAGATGTGGTTTGTTGCTTCCCTTCTGTTGTTGTTTATTGCATCTTATGGACAAAAAACCATTGGGCATTCTGAGCTTCACTGCAAACTTTCTGACAAACTTCTAGCAAAAGAATATTGTGAAGAATAAAATCTAACAATTGAAAGTCTATAACAGTGTACTCAGCATGTAGTAAACAATCCCCAGCTGAGAGTGTACAGTAACTGAGGAATTACCACACTCAGGTAACTGATTTCTCTTGCCAGGCAACAAGGCTTCAACAGACAGGTTCCAGATGAGTTCCTTGGTCATGAAGTGTTACTAGATACCAGGTTTCTTGTTTTATGCCAGATTCATAAGCTTGGTTTAAATTGCATAGAACAGCATAAGGCACTAGACATAGGTGTAAAGTTTACAGAATTCAGGGTTTGCATCTGTTTTAAACCTTAAGAACAAGCTTTAAGTCTGTAAGACAGCCTTATTCTAGCTTTAAAGCTCTGTCTTAAAGGCACAAATGCCTGGTCTGGAGATGTCATTCAATAAGGCTAGATAAAATGCTGAATGACATTCATCAGTTTGATGAGGTCAGTGTTTATAGTTTGAACCATGTATCCAATCTGAAATTGCCTGGAAGACTCCACAAAATTATTATGATGAGGGTAGTATTTTAGGATTAATCATTAGAATCATAAAACTGCAGCTTATGTCATTTCTTTTTGTCTTGTTTGTACATATGAAGTATGTTTCTTTTCTGTCATACTAGCATTTTTCATTGGTCTACTTGGCAGGATTCTGTAGTTAGTGTCCTTGCTCTAAAAACATGGATAGTGTACATATGTTATATTAACATTATTTTGAGTGATTTATGTATTTAACTGTTATGTTATGGTAATGTAAGACTATCATGTTTTTACACAGTTTGTAAGTTGTACTACATTTATGGTCATAGTAAATAATTTTTGAATTTCACTTATGTTGTTCTTTCAATGTTTAATTGATTATGGTTGTGTTTTTAATGATTAAAATATATCTATTGAAAGGTATCCCATCAATGTTTGGTGGTATCCATTTGCAGAACTGGATACCTTTTTTCTGTTAGTATGTTTTATGTATCAAAATACTACTTATCTGTTTTTTAATTCTTTCTGTCTTAGTGCCGGCATTTTTTCCGACAAGGAAAGTTTGCAAAAGCTTTGGATAGCCAAGTGACAGAAATGTTAAGAATGGTATTACTGGAAGTTGTTCTCGTTGCTTCAGACAAGGAAGTTCGACTTCAGGATATATTGCCCAGAGATACCAGTGACAGAAAGTAAGAATTATCTATGTTATAAGTGCATACACTAAGATGTCACTATAACATAAAGTTTTTCCATTTGTTTTTTTTTATCATACATTTGTAACAATTATTTGCAGGATTTCAAACCTTTTACATTTTTACCTGTAATATTTGACAGAACTAGTGCACTCTTCATCTGCTTTGAACATTTGCTATTATTGCTATTAAACTTTCTACTAAACTCTTGTCATTTTGCAAATTGCTTTTAAAATTGTCTGCATTGTTTTTTTCTTTTAAATGTTAAAAGCTACATCAGGGTAATTTTATTTCCTTTTGATTTACTATGGAATTATGAGTGCATTACATGTCTACCACAATCATTTGTGTTTTTGATAAACTACGTGCTTCTGAGTTCAGTGTTTTCAGACTTGGCCTTAGTTTAGATATAATGTCTTGTAAAGTTTAAGGTTTAGACGTACTAAGGGTGTTAAGGTTCTCCATAATAAAATGCAGTACTTAAGAATTTGACTAATATTGAAATATGCTGTGAATTCTATGTGGAAGTTTCCAGTGGAACCTTGTAGATTTCTGACAGCTTGTGAAATTTTATAGGGCAGAACACTTAAAATTATTTAAATGGCTCAAGATTTAATGCTGTGCATCTAGTATAAGATCAGTAGAATGTAAAATTTATATTTTATTCCCCATCACATGACCAAGGCCTTGAAGGTCAAAAATTACAGATGGCTTGTTCTCTTTAAAAGGGCCATAGATCTAAAAACTTTATGTTTAAAGTTAGCAGTGGCCATTATGGCAAGTAAGATGAAACATATTTATCAGACATCAGTGAAACCACTAATATCAACTAAATTATAATATTTTGCTGGATTAGAATAGGCAGTATTGTTCTAGAGGATAGGCTTAGTAGGTCATTGCTGTATGTTATAGACTTTATAGGGGGGTTAGTGACAGCCTTTTTATTTATAGGCTTAGTATTGGGTTTGTGACAACGTGTAATTGCCAGTTATTTTCTGTTTTTCTTTTTCCAAATGTTGTGCCAATTTATTTTCACAAGCTAATGCTGTTTAAAATATATAGTTTACAGTTATAGAAATAGCAAACCATTAGACTTTTACTGTAAAGCATCTTAGTGTATGGATGTTAGCTTGCAAAAAAACTTCTCAAAATTTATGATTGAAGAGTGGGGGAACGAAGGAGATTCTTGCAAAGCTTATATGTTCACGAAGAAAAACTTGGTTAGACTAATGCTGTCAGCATTCTTAATTGTATTTCAGAGGAAAGCAAAAATTAGAACAGTTTCTCAATAGAGAGGTTATGATAGACATCATCCTTAGCAAAAACATCAAGAACAAATGTGATCTCACACGCTCCAGAAAAATAGTTGAGGAAAGTTTGGAAAGATTTAAGGATGTAAAGCGGCCTGGCATTGATTTTTTACGAGAATTGGACATCATTTCAAAGTGTGCAGAGGAACGATACAAAGTTAGAAAGGTAAGGACAATAAAAACTATTCTTGCAATTTATTATCATTAAAAGTGGAAAAATAATGTAAACCACATAAAGTTTTCTGGTAAATGTTGCTTTGCTCAAGAAGGAGATAGAGTTATGATTTTCAGTTTGTGTCTTATGGTTTTAAGGTTTATCTTAACCCTGATCCACCAGGTATCTGAAGATTGTTGGATCACAGATCCTTAATTAATGCAACTTGCATATAAATCTTTTACTAATGTATTGTATCTGTGTATGTATTGGATTGTTTTTTACTGCTTGTTTGTTTTAAGGCGTTTATCGTTATAAATTCGTTTAATTTTGGTAGGCATATGGAGAAAAAGGGCATACATTTGAAGAAGATTTTGAGCTTGTAATACATCCAAGCAATGGAGTGAAGTGGTATAAACTTGTCGACAATAAGCTTCTGGTAAGGGTGTACATGTTTCAAGAATTTTTTTATACAACCTTTGCTCTTATGTGAGGTACGTAACTAATTTTGAGGGACAAAGTTTTACAAGAATGGATTGAGGCAAGGATTTATTTTTCCACGGAACTTTTCCGTGGTTACTAACGAGAGTTCAGTGAAGGTCGGAACTGAAGGCATAGTTGGGTATTCTGCTCTGTTCAAGTGACAATATAGTAGTATAGGAATAGAAAAGTGTTTGTGGCCTTGTAGTGTTTTGCTCAATTATTGTGCCTGTGGTCAGGAAAACCTATCTGAACCTGACATAAATCTGGTCAGGGATTAGTGAAGTATGTGGTCAATAGCCTACACAAATACACATTAGCTCTGTTGTTCTTGCTTCCCAAAAGGAAAGCTAGCCGTGATTTACTAGTGGGAATCCTGATGATTCTTCATCCTTGTTGTGTAGTTTTTCTAGGAGTCACTGGATCCTCTGTTTGATAGGATGTGTTGCATGTAAGTTGTATTAGAGTGAATCATGATGGTTTTCAATGCTACTGTTGTCTGTTCTTGCGTCAGCTAGAACAGGTTGTATCATTATCTCCTTGGCTTGTTGTTTGCTGGTCAATGGATTTTTGAGTGCTTTCCAAAGGGGAAAATGTTGTCTAAGTTCTCCCAAGTGTGCAATCATTTTGATCAAGTTGCTAATCATTCTTTGGCAAAGTGCAAGCTGTATAAGTCAAAATCTTTGTGCTTGGTCTCTTAAAAGAAGTAGTTTGTGATCATTTGATATCTTATCACAAACAAGAATATACTGCTGCTTCATAGGATTGGTGTCCTGATTCATTGCTAACAATTATCTTGATCCTGACCTGACTGGGTAAGTGCTCACCTGACTCCAACCCTGAAAAATTGCTCAATGGTCATCAACTAAATGCTATGGCTTTTGAGATTGATTGGAGTTATTGACTTCAGTGACTACCAAAATGTGACCATGAATATGTGTCATGTCTAGCAATGCATTGGTGGCATTTGTGATAGTTTAACCATTTGCTTGGATTGCATGTCTTCAGAATTTGTGTGTGAAAGTGGTAGTATGTAATTTTGTATTTTGATTAGGGTTCTGTTTATGTATCTTTTACAATATGCAGTGTAACTAGCTGTGTGATTTTTGAATATTTATTTTCATTTCAACAGTCAGTTGTAAAAACACAGAAGTTCCAAGACATATTTTCAATGGGGTATAATTCAGACCAAAGTGGCATTGACATCCAAATCAACTTGGTGCCAGAGGCAGGGATTCCTGAAGTATGTAAAAATAACCCTTTTTCACTCCCCTCTGCTATATTAGCTAGTTTTCTTTGTGCCCTACTAACAGCAAAACGTTTTCAATTCTTAGTAAAGCAAAAACTATGTTGATTGTATGAAATCTTTTGTAAAAACTTTTTAAATGCCAATGAAAATAGCGAGTATAATCTCTGTACGTTTTTTTCAGATCATCCCTTCTCTAGAGACCTGCCATGGTGTCATGGCTTTTTAAGTCTTTTTAATGATAATTTTTGTTATTCATTTAATGGTTCACACCTTATGTGTAATGTTTTGAGGATATAAACTCCATTTATGTTGACAAGTAAAAGTACTATGCTTACTGTATGTCTACAATTAATAGTACTAAGTACCCCACTCATGACCAAAAAGTGGTATCAATCAATGCTTTACAATCAATGTCTGATATTTTCGTGGTGAAAACAACCACTGTTTCTTCCATAGTGTTATTGTGTGTTTGCATTAATAGGCATATTGGCCATATTGGTAATTACTTAAAAGAGCATGTTTACCTAATAATTGCATTGTTAGTTGATTGCCCATTGCAGAATGTGGCTGACAAATTTTTTTGTACTATGATCTGCCTACATTACAAAGCACAACATTGCATGGATGCCCTTCCATCCAATTAATGCAGATTACTAAAAATTGGCCAATGAAAATCCTTCTGGTGAAAATGTTCTTCGTTTTGAACATGCAGTAAGGTGTTAATGACATATTTTAACCTTTGTTTGAAGAAAATTTTATGTTTCAAGCCCACTGGATGAAGCAGCAACAACAACCCAGGCACATGAAGCAAAAGAGCAATTATTGTTGCCTTGTTTTTGGTGATCTCTCGCTGTTACAAAGAGTTAAGAACCAGGTTGCTTAAGGTTAAGGTTGCTTACAACTCTAACATTTGTTTTCAAGTGGTGAAGTTGATATATCTTCATGGAGGCTAAAATGTGGTGGTTGTTGTTGTTATTGCAGCATGAAGCCAAGGAACATGGGAATCTCTAGCAAGTTGTCCCATAAGTCTTCTATTATTAGGTGGGTGGGATCTTAAGGGCAGTCAAGGAAATGTGGGACATCTGTCGCCCTGTCATGGACTGTGGTGCCCCGATATAGGCTCCCCAAATTTTAGATTCAGACCTCAATAAGCTCCAACAACCACAAAAGTGAGCCTGCGTGATAGCCACTCAATGCCCCAAAATGATCCCTGTACCTCATCACCACCAAGCTTCCTCCCATTAAAGGGCTCACATATCTACTACCCACCCAATGCTTAGCTGCAGGAATGGAGCGTAGATGCCCAGCTCAAAGCTGCATCACTCCACAACCAGAACAAAGAAGAGCGAAAGCCGCCCTCAAGTCCAAATACATCATTATAGTAGAAAACCACTCTCACCCAGACCTTAAAACCCAAAGACAAATTTGCTCATACTTTGTGGAGCAAACCAAGAGAAAACTGGGCCCCAACCTCTGCTTGACAACATTGTGCAACTGGCTACAGCAGCTCCAATAACTCCTACTCCTCTCGCCTGGACCCAAAAGTGGACAAGAGAATTCCAGTGTGATGTCATCGTGACCTCTGTCATCCATTTTTAAAGTTCTATCCAAAGTATGTAAAAACTCGTTATGATGTGTCCTCTGGCATCATCAATAATGATTTTGCAGGTAGTAGTATTGTGTTTGGTGCACTTTCTCAAAGTAGAGTATTATTTGAGTACGTTAACATTTACCTCCTTGTAGGTACTGTTATGTGATTCTGAACAAGTAGCTGAATCCATCTGTAGTGTTGTTGATGGATATTATCGGCTTCTTGTCAATCAGTATGAATCATTATTCAAAGGTGAGTGCTGAAAAGACTCGTTTGGACTATAAAGTGCCACTCTTTTGTTAGCCTTTTGTAAAAGTGATATACCAATTGACTACGGTGGGAACTGGCCCAGAATTTGTGCCTCGAATAATGAACCAGAGCATTTAATTATATCGCCTTGAAAATTTGCGACATTGCGCTAAAATCATACTAGTATGATTTTAG
>JANTCA010048409.1:0-18382 GCA_024741275.1 Chironex yamaguchii
CTGTCTATTTATGTATCTTCTTATATAGCTACATCACACAAATAATGTCAGTTGAAACTATCAATTGCAATATATATATATATATTTCTCAAGAGTGGAGCACTACGACAATGACTGCACCAACTGAGAGCCAACCAGTAACCCTCAGACTCAAAAGCCAACACTCAAACGTCCGTGCCATCACATATAACATATGTAGTCCATATAACATATGTAGTTTCATACATAATCACACTTTGACAATTTGACAATACTATATCCAGGGGCGCAAATGAGGAGTGTGGGGGTGTCACACCGCCAATAATTACACCATCCAGTCCCAGTCGAAATTTTATAGCGATAAAGTCGATCCGATCTGGCTCTGTAAAAACGTGGACTGTATCCTCGAAATATTGAAATTCCTCATGCAAAGCAATGCAGGTTCTCTTCGGAGTTGTTTCTTGAATTTCCCCATCTACAATACTCTGTTGTCAAGGATGTTGCCTTTTGTTTCGTCTGTCAGCTATTTCCAACAGGAGTTGGACATGTGTAATGATGTTATGCTGTGGAAGGCGTCCGTCAGTGGCATAAAATGAAGGGCAGAGGAAAGCAAGGCAAGTTAGCCTGTTACTTTGCAAGCAAAAGTCATAAAGCCTTGCTTCACCCATTGATTGACGCATTGGTTGACGCATTGATTGCAATTGAACACGTGTCATCACATAGACAAGACAATGGATAAGCAACAGTTAAAATTTTGCAAAGAAGCAGAGACGAAGAAGCAAAGAAATCGAGAAGCTATCAAGATCTTGATAGATATTCCACGCATTTCGGCCCAGCAACATTTGTCTTTCCCAGGTCATGAATCTGAGAGTAAAACAAATGGCAATTTCCATCTCTTAGTTGCAAGACGCTTTCCGGTGTTAAAAAGTTGGTTGGATGAGGCTGCAAAACGTCCGCAATGTGCAACATATCTCAACTGGAACTCGCAGAATGAGTTCTTGTAGCTATTTGCTAACTATGTAAACGAGGAAAATAAGTCAGAAGTTGAAGCTGCATAGTTTGTCTCTATTGTAACTTAGACTAGACAGGATGTGCCAGACCGTGATCAACTTTCTGTAGTTCTATGCTACGTCACTATCTATCTATCTTATGGTGCTATACATGAGCAACTGGTGGGTATGTGCGACATAGATAACAAGACAGGAGATGGGCAAGCGATGGCCATTCTAAAGTCATCTCGTTTCCGTGCTAAGCACGACGTGAGATGCGCAAATTTCAAGGGGAATGCGAGAGCGGCCCTGAAAACATCTAGTTGGCAAAAATCTGTCCATTGTGGTGAAAACTCGATACCTTCAAAGCATCCACCACCCAAAAATAACATTTGCTCCCCTAACTATTGATTTATTAAAACCTCTGTTATCTATCACCGATGTTTAATAAAGGGTCCTGCCGTTCAATCCTAAAACCTAAACATTCAACACCTTTCACGAAAAGAATAAAATAAGTGGATGAGCCGTCGACATTTCAATTTAATTCAATCCAATCCAATTGCGTTCTTTCCTCTAACTAAGAGGGATGGATGCCACAATGCGGCAGCCGTTTCTGTGCCTTGCACTCCGTGTAGCCTTGATGTAGGTGAGGCCTGTCCAATAGCTGATGGTATTTGACCACATCATTCTGGGTCTGCCTCTGTAGGATTCTATTCTGGATGATTTTAAATAATCTTTCTTTAATGTCCATTCGTCTTTTCACGTCTTAGTTTGTAACTCTATCTGCCCATTTGATGTTTAGCATATTTTCTGTAGCACCACATCTCAAAATCACCTAGACTTTGCCTGGTTGCTTTCAATATTGTCCACGTTTTAGCACAGGGTTGTCCAGAAGCAAAACAAAATTGTATTCCTTTTTATTAGTGAAATTTGAGAATTTTGAGAAGGTTGTTCTTCCAATGTCTATTCGTCTTTTCATTTCTTTTTCACTCCGGTCATCTTCTGTCTCAGTTGGATGAAATTTTGATCTTAATCAACTTCTGGTCAGTTTACCTTGATCTTAATTGGTGTCGCCTCTCCTCTTTTACTAATAACTATTTTTTTTGTTTTCTTAACACTGATTTTCATGTTGTATTCCTTTCCTTTTGCATTACCTCTGTCCACGAGGTCCTCGAGATCCTCTTCATTCTCCGCAAATAGTGCAGTGGCATCAGCTTACATGAAGTTGATAATGGGATCAATCCGCCAATGTTAATTCCCTAATTACAAATTAATTAAATTTGGTGATAGTACGCACCCTTGGCACACGCCTCTTTTAATCTCAGATTTTTCTGTTGTTCCTCTCTCCAGTTGGATAGCTCCTCTTTGTGCCCAGTACAAATTTACAATCAGTTTCAGGTCTTTTTGACTTGTTCTTATGTTTCTCAAGCATCCAATCATCTTCTTGTGTGATTAACCGAATAATCGGAAGCCTTTTCATAATCAATAAAGCAGATGTATACTTTCTTGTCTACTTCACGGAATCGTTCTCAGATGGTTCTCAAGCAGGGCTGTCGCGACAGGGGAGGGAGCGTAGGGGGTGTGACACCCCCGAAAAATGCATCTGTTGGCAAATGAAACCTTAAACCTGCATTTTTTTCGGCAAATTGGTACCTTTTGACAATTTCTGCTGGTAATTAGTCGGCGCTGTCTACGAATGGTTCACAAAAGATAGATGTATCCTCAAATACCCTAGTAACAGCTAACATTAATAAATGAGAAAGGCCGTTAAGCCTGGAGTCCATATAGCAGTAGGTGAGGTAAGGTTGCATTCTATTAATTTCTGCCATCTGCCATCTTCTATCGTCCCGGCATCGCAGGCAATTATTTTAAAATGGAAACACTTTGTTGCGTTTCCCCAGGCACGTGTCTGAAGTACGCGATGCCGGGACAATGGAGGTTGACAAATTGGCAGGAAGCAACCGTAGGCGAGCTTATAGCACCCTATAGCTCCAGGCTTTATTAAAGGAAGGGTGTTATATGGAATTCTGCAAACTGAAAAGTAGTACTTTTCAAAGGAAGAGCTTGATATTTACGGAAATGAATTGTGTGGAAATTCACAGACTGCTCACAATTTGCTTTAATTTTACAAGCTAGTATCATGGCGTAAAAATTGAGTTAAGAGAACCATTAAATAACACACTTCCAAGAAATGGTAAGTTCTAATGACCACGCCCAATTACCACGCCCTCTATCGGAAAATTTAAAACATTACACCTCCCTCTGCAATGCTGCCTTCCCGACGGGCCTGTGCTCAAGTTGAAAATTCCTTCTCGTGTTCCTTTCCCAGTCATAAAACATATTGTTTTTCTCTGATTTTTTGTTTGATTTTCTCCCTGTTTCTAAGAAGATTGGACCATTTGAAGAATCATTTTAACGAGGTGGGTCATGAGACACAGTATTCGATAGCATAGTGTTCATTTATTAAAATCAGGTAGTATGTGCCCAGGTTTGTAGAGACCTTACTTCCTGTACAGATCGGTGGTTTTTGCTCAATTATGCTCTATTATTTTACACAATCTGATGCAACAGAAGAGGTAACTGATCTAGCGTGTACAATGACACCGTGAACTGTTTTGCACTTCCTAATCCTCTATATTGCCATACATTGCATATATGCAGAAAATGTCTGCATTATTTTGTGAACCACACAATGCCGCCTTACATTTCGAAAGCAATTAGTGTGCCATTTTATTCAAAGCCTTTTACTTTTTTACTGACCATGTACAGTAAGAATAAAGGGCATAATTTTTGTAAGTAAGCTTAGTTGTATCGTTAATACTAGCAGTTTGTTCAAAGTAGCAAATATCTTAAAAAGCACACAGTTGAATTTAAATTCGCAACCTTGAAGTACGATTCTGGTGTTTGTAAATGTTTCATTAACTATGACCACTTGTATTCAGACATGACATAGCCATACATCCTTTAACTTGCTACTGAAGTTTTTCTTTAGTTCAAACATTGACTCAACCACCTGCACGGGTAGAATTATGATTATTTATGAGTGTTAGCTGTGGTCGAAATGACGCTTTTTTAGCTCGATGATTTTAGATCAATTTTGTTCTTTGAAGACAGCACTTTTAATCATTAGCAACTAGTGAGAAGAAGATGGTATGACACCACGTTACATGAAACTATATAGCACATTGGCTTTGGAAATATAAATATTTAAAGACAGTCAAGCCTGATCCAGGACAAAGACGTGTACTTGACACTAAATGAGTGTCAGCACCTAGTGAAGTAGTTTGTAAAATTAACAGCAAAATCTATACCTCGAACTCACACGGTAAGTCTACGAATCGAGTTGATTTAAATCCTCTTCGTAATTTGTATTAAAAATTTGGAATTTTTCTATTCATAGACAATAGTCAACAGTGTAAAGCATATTAATTTCGTTATGGCGATGATTGAGATCTTGGCTACAAAGTCGATTATTGTAAAGCTCGACAAGTTTGTAACAGAATTTTTCAGGGCTTTACGTTGCGTAGAAGATAATCTATGAATACTGCAGACACTTAAATCACATTACATACAAATTAAATCACATTCAAACTGGGGCTTTGATGTCGGATAACTATGCCGTAATTATGTAGTAAGTATGAATGTTACTTCCTCTCCAACACCATTGTAATTAAGTTAAATGTGCGACGTAGCGTGACAAACCCAAGATTGGGGATATATTGCAGTTATATTCATAATATGAAAAGAAGTTTTTTTCTGATAACAAAACACTTTTCCGGCAGAAAAAAAATCCATTTAGTAACTATGTGTAAACATTGTTGCTTTAAACCTCGAAGAAGCAATGTTAATATACTAGAATGCACGAGGAACGATTAAACCAAACATTGAAATCACTTTAGACATGTGAGAACATTAGATTCTTTGTTTGAAATGTTTGTTTCTAAACAATATATCAAAATCTAAGGCAAATGTGACATAGTAATAAAAGCATGCAGGTAGTAAAAATTTAAAACTGGATAGTGCCAATGACAGAGGAAATATGAGATAGGATCCTAACATTAAACTTTGGTAAATTTATCTCAGAAATTAAATCTTTCAGGTCGCTGCAATCATACGAACGAGCATTAAACTGCTTAAATAATTTAGATCTCGATTGATGCTTGAAGCCAATCTAAGGTACATTTCAATGATAACAGCTGAAAAATACATGCATTTTTAATTCATTTCAGACGTACACGAAAGATTACATCAGATGTTGAATCATTGTCTCTTTTGACTATTAGAGCACACTTCCAATAACTTTGCAGCCATCGTTTCCTTTTGTCTTCAACAGGGTTTACTGAATTTAAATCACATATAATCGGTTTGCAATATTTAATGATTATTCAGGTATACTACACGACAAAAAGTTGTAAATGGGAGATTTTAGTGGAAAGATAGTGGAAGATTTGGACGTGTATATTGTACAAAATTTCACCAGTTTCAGACCCAAGGAGGAACTCACACAATATTAAGAGCAGTAAGTTATTGTTGTATTTACTATAGACCCGTTTGCAGTAGAGCAAAAACATGATAAAATTAATCCACTATTGTTGTATCTTCAAAGACAGTACAAGTTTTCCAGGAAGTTGTTTAATTGGCATAGTGCGAACACCAAAATCTGAAACATGATAAATTGTTAGATGTTGACTAAACCATCAAAAGTGTCGTCGTAGAACCTCGAAGCATGAAACAGAAAGGCTTTCCATTTCAACTGTCATTATTCAGTCACAGCGCCTTTGAAACTGGTAAAGGACTTTATACTGGGGAGTAGCAGGAGATGACTTGCTAAGAAAACTTATCCATGACTTAGCTCCGTACGATTCCCGTTTGTTTACTTGGTCTGGGATTATTCAGTTTGGTAAAGTTTGTCGCGTTTCAGTTGAGAACTGGGCCTATGTTTTAGTGCTCCTCTTGCATACGAGAACATGTTTTCACAGAATATGAGCAACCTTGTCTTGGGAAACTAACTAAAGATATGGTCTGTGACCTCACTTCCGAGAAGTCCTTAAAATATGGAATTTTCGAGTTTTGTAAGGAATTTCACTTTACAAGGAAGTTCTACTGAACTTTGAAGTATTTGAGAAAAAAATTCAAATTTCATTTCCAACAAGAACAAAATACACTTATGAATAAAAAGGTAATATAAAAAATAGCTATTAGCCATAGACCTTGTACCACTGTGTGTACTATCACCTTGATTTGATCTTTCGATGTGATCTGTTTTAATCTATGCTTCCGCCAAGTACGTTAATTGAAATCTCACGAGCTTCTTGATCGGTTTCATTACTTTTGACGGTTCGGATGAGACGTAGGAAGTCCTTGTTTATTACCACATCATGTGCGTGCAGTTGATCGGCTTTCATGCCCTCTTAGAGTGTCTCAATCCCACCGTTGTTTCCCTCTTTCGTTCCTGGAAGGCGTCTTTAGAACCTGTTACAGATTTGGCATTGAGTCTTTTCTTCAAGAACGACAATGTTTGTCAAAAGCTGTAATACTTGACTTCTAAGATGATATAGCATGGGCTCAGCTGTTTGAAATATTGTGTTAAAGGCATTCAAATGATGAAGTTGGCAACTCAAAAACTCTAGCTGTGCCTTTACGAAAATGTGTCTCAAGCTCTAAATATGGATTCAGTTGTATATGACGGATCTTTACCATAAGACGCTTTCTGTAAAGTAAAGCTGCAGTGATGACCATTGCTCCAAACGTCTTTTCACATGACTCTGTAACGGAAGCCATCTTGTCTGACCATAGCTAAGACAAATGCAAGAAAGGTCTTTCTGTTGATAGTGTCGATCTGCTGAAACGGGCATAAATATTTCTGAACAAAACTTCAAGAGAAGTTGACAACTTGAGAAAAGCATGGGATGTAAACAGGTGTAACAATGATGATCAGATTCAACAGCCATTACGTCCTGGCTAAGATACATCACATGTAAAGTTATTGTCCGCTTATACCTGGAATCACACCTGTCGAATCCTCTGAACGTTCTCTTGTAAAACTGAAAAAGATCACGTTTCAAGGTAATATAGGTCACGTAGAGCGTTAATAATATTAATGATCAATTAGTAAGTTCACACCATGAACGAGATGTCAGCCATGTACTGGTATAAAAGAGTGCATTGTAATTAAAGTTAATTACCTTGTTAGCACTATTTAATTTCACAACTAAAGGATAAGAATTGATCGGCATTAACCATAACATTAACACATTTTCATTGCCACTTGTTTATTGACTGATCCTTACTACATCATATTATATCATGTTATATTAACGCAAATTATGAACTACCAGTTTGAGAGAAGAGAAACTGACAAGATTAAAATATAATGTGAAAGCGTTATATCGTCATGTTGGCTGAGCAAACTGAGAGAATAATTGCGTCGAAACACCTAAAGTTAGATCTTTTCATGGTTGTGAATACATTGCGAAGATGAAGACATTTTAAGATTGTCAAAAGAATCCGAACTCTTTACACAGCTGCTTTTTGATTTACGAAATGATTTCTTCACAGACCTGCAATGCTAGAGTTCATTACCCGCGTCAATTTGAGTAACGTACTGTTAAAATGATTCAAAAAATTCAAAAATTTTAGCAAGTGCTGCGGCAAAAAAATGCTGAATGACTTTTCAGGCACATATAAAAGTCAAACACTTTTAAAAACTCCAGAAAGGACAGATTTAGTCTTTGGGGGCGAATGTTACAAACCATTTGGACACAATTAAACAATTTTAACAATTAAACAAATTTCTCTGGCTTTCCACTTGCCCCACAATGAGTGAATATTTAAGTGCCCACACTCAAAATCAAAACGCTTTAAATGTTATTCGGGTCTGTTTCTCCTACGAATGCATCCCTTGCACAATCTTCTAAAGACGCCGCTTGCAACGAACAGGGGATCTCGTCCTTTTGCCAAAAATGCCGTCAGAAAATCAAAATTGCCAACGAGTTTCTTGCTCACGGCGGCAACTTATGCTGCCGAAAATTTTGATGGATTCCGAGGGCTGTTACTTGCTCACTAAATTATCCAGGATATTAAGTAAGAAAGTGCTGTTCTGCTTATTCTGGGATATAACTAGCAATTATGTCCTTTTGATTCGGATTAGGCTTGTCTGTGGCGAGAGATATCAACGTTAAACATACATCAAAGATGTAAAATAAATTAATTATAAATCATAAACTTTAAATCGCTGTCTAATTATTTACTTTGCATTTTACTAAGTGAACATATTTCCAACTCATTTTACCTAGTAGAAAGACGAACGTAATGTCCCCGCAAACACTTAATGCGAATTGATTGAAGCTCATGCCATAGCTAAAGTCAAACAGTTTATTTGTCAACATTTGCTTCAAATATATATTTGGCTATAAGAAACCGGCATTGTTTAAACCGTTGTTTGAAGCCAGAACTTTTAAAAAGCCTCGATTAAACTTGGTAAATAAGGTGCGTTAAAATTGAAACTGAGGAAAGATATACACAAATTAAATGCAATGACCTGAATCTGTCATATATCATTATCATAGTCAACGTCTATCTGTTGTACGTTGCGTTTGTTGAACAGTTTGTGATCTGCCAACATCTGACTACAGACTGGCAGCAACTGATGATGATCTGCCAATATCTAATGATGATCATGCTGTGAACAGCCATGAATATATATAAGCGCAAATATATGCACATTATAATTGCCATTCTTGCCATAGTTTCTATCATTCTCAATTTTTTCTCCCTTCACTTTGCATAACATGCATTAACACTCGTGTTTTTACTATAGATCCGATGTTACATTGTTGGTGGCCTTTTACAATGATATGGTACAGAGAAACTTTGAGTGTGTGTGTGTGTGTGTGTGTGTCGGAATGACACTTCCGTTGGAGCGGTGAACTTTGATTCTCAGTATTTCTTGTTCGAATTCCATCAGATCCAAGTTCATACAGGTATTGTGGTAATGCTTGTCTCTCAAAAATACAAATACATATTACGTACTGGTGATTGCTGATCTAAAATATTATAATAAATGTCATAAGTGGAGCAATACCACAGCAGCTGTATAGAGACGGAGCCGATTGAGAACGAACTTATAATCCATAAACCCAAAGCCAACACCCAAACCGACGTAAACCCCGACAAAAAGGTTTGATGAAGAACTTCTAAAGTCCTTGGTATCACGACCCGAATCTCAGCGGTGGATAAGGGGAAAATTCATCAATTCATTATGTTTATTTCTATTTCGGCTTTTTTCTTCGTCAGTACCACACATTTTTATATAATATTCTACATGGGGAAAAGACAAATCTTCTACATTTTTATTCCTACTAGCCTGAAAAGTGAGCTAATCACGGAACACACTTGTGAAGATGAAAATGTAGTAGATTTGTTGTCTCCTTACTTGAACATGAATACCACGCTCATCTCTTATATACAGAGCCGTTTTACCATTAAAACATTTAGAAATGGCAAAAAACCGTTTTCTTTGTTTCCCATGGTGAACGAAGTGACAGATCTGTAATCTACTTTATTCTTGATATTAACGAAGCAATAAAGAATGCACTCGTGGCAGCAGTGACAATGTGGTTTACAACGATCATCCTTAGAGTATCATGGGAACTTACTGTGTGTAAGAAGTGCCAAGTAGGACTAGATAGAATACAGTAATAACAGTCACATTAGGAAGATTGATGTCTGGTAGAGAGATTGTAGCAGGGGTAGACAATTCACTTATTGATTAAAATTAATCAAACTGCAAGTTATCAAGTAGCGTAAAAATATATTTAAAAATATTATAGATTGCAACAAATGAGGTTTCTAAGCCAAATTAGCCATATTTGACGTCCATGTGTTATCTTATAATGGCGTTGACCTGACCCATATGTGACAGCATCAACAATTTCAATGGTGGATTTAATAACGTGCTATATTTTTCGATAAAATTATCTAGCTAATACACTCGCAGTTTAAACACCAGACTAAATATGATTTCATAATTTTATCCCAACAGCAAAGCTACAATTTTATACCCTACCTCATTGACCTCATCAGTGCCGACTGGTAGCTTCAAAGAAATTTGATAGCAGAAGAAGAACTAATAAACACTATTGTATCATTATGGGGTGCAGCAGGAGCAAACCCCTTCAATTTAATGGTCCTCATACCGAGACTGGGAGGCAAATCAAAGATGAAGTGTCAATACTTCTCCTTGGTATCTCTGAATCGGGGAAAAGTACTATAGTGAAGCAAATGAAAGTCATTCACTTGAAAGGGTATTCATTAAGCGAACGTATTCAACTAAAAAGCGTAATTTATCACAGCATAGCCAAATCAATATATATGTTTGTTAGTAGACGCGCTGAGAGTTTACCTCGACCATCAGGTGACCTTGAACATCTTCGAGAGAAAGCAAAATGTCTTTATGAAGAGACACTGGCAAACATTTGCAGCAATGAATTTGACGAGGAATTGTTAGACAATACCAACAAGATGCTCTCTAGTGATCTTTTAATGCAAGCATTAGAAGACAGCAATGATGTACAAACTTTAAAGATCTATAATCATTTCAGAGATCAGAGAGGAATAGTATGCTGTGATGATTACGTTCCATCGGTTGACGATATTTTGCAAGTCCGAATCCCGACAACTGGTATAGTTGAAATGGAATTTCAGTACAGGAATCTTCTGTTTAAAATGTATGATGTTGGAGGACAAAGAAGTGAGAGGCGGAAATGGATTCATTTCTTTGAAGGTATCAATGCATTAATTTATGTGGTGGATTTAAGTGCATATGATAACTCTTTACAAGAGGACGAGAAAGCAAATACTATGCAAGAAAGTTTGATGGTCTTCCGATCGATATGCCAAACGAAATGGTTCTTGAAATCGTCTGTCATTCTTTTTCTTAACAAGACTGATCTTTTCCAGGAAAAAATTAAATTGGTACCGTTGAAAGTGTGTTTTGAAGGGTATTCAGGATCACAAACATTTGAAGAAGCAGGCGCTTTTATAAAGGAGAAGTACGAGAGTGCTTTCAGGGCCCAAAATGCGAACGATATTTACACATTCTTTACTTGTGCAACGGACACTAATGGAATGCAAAAGATTTTTAAAGCAGCTGCTGACTTGACTCTAAGGAAAAATTTAAGAGAGGTTGGACTAATGTGAATCCTTAATGAAACTATTCCAAGTTTTTATAAAGTAATTTCAAGTGATTGTTCTACACTTGATAAGGGAATGGGATAATGGGTTTAGACTTGAAAAACTGTTCTCGTTTTATACAATTCAATCTCCTCCTCTGTTACCTTAAACACTTATGGCTGCACAATACAATGCTTACTATACACAGTTTTGAACTCTTTAGACCATATTAGAAACTAAAAGGTGCTACTATGGTCTGAAGACTTAAATCTGACATTAGTTATAAATATTCACTAATCGAGAGGTCAACGTAAACGTTTTCACGCAGATACGATATTTCCTTGAAAATCGGTCATTTTCAAATAAGCTTTTATCTACGACGTAAAGTGTTTAAGGAAAGGTCCCTTTAAATACGTGCCTTCCACTTGTTTCAAGGAACAAGGCCTTTTCATAATTCAAAAATCAATCAAGAAGAAATATTTGCTTCAGATCTGACATGCTTCTTTTAGGTATGCTTTGTTGGAAAGCTACCGGAAACATCTGATGTCCTCTATCTTTATTGATATCCTGTTGAATTCAGGTCTTATTAAGGTCGCTTTTTAACGTGTCAGCTGTTCTTTTGTTCTCCGTCAAAGCTCTAAAATAGTCAGGCACAGCTAACCAAACTTGGTAAACTCTTCTCCTGATTGAAAGGTCGTCAGGTAATACAAAACCGGAAAAAAGTTTTTCAACGACATGTATGGGGCAACATACTGAAAAGCCATTTTCGTCAGGCATTTTTTTGCGAGTGAGAGTCTTTGAGAAAATTTAGTAACAGAAAACAGTCAGATTTATAACGAAAGCAAGGATCTAATTCAACATAATTAGGAGAGACTCGCTGAATAAAACCGCGGCAAAACCATTTTTGTTATTTGAACGTCCAAGTGAAGAGACAAACCGTTTCTTTGTCTTCAAATCGCTACCTTTTTTGTTTTTTATGGAAGGAAGATATTAGCGCATTCAGGAATTTCCAACAAACGTTAATATACGGTAGTCACTTATCGTTTGGGCTTGTAAGGGTTATCTCTGCAAAGAGATTTTCCAATTAAAAACACTATTAAATTAATACCTCTCTGTCGTTGTTAAGTGAATAAATCAAAAGTGAGAAGAATTCTATAAAACATGATCAACCATGGTCAAAAATCCAGCGCAGTCACCAAAAAGCTAATAGAATTACTTTGCCTTATCTCTCAACATGTGTACCTATTTGCTCTCTATCAAATTTTCTGTCAACACTCTTTGCATTCATGCGTCTCTACGAAACGACAAGTTCATACATATTAAGCACCCTGGTGTGGAAAAGCTTGGAAAATAGAGTATCCATTTTCAATCGTCTTAATCAGATTACCAAAATAACAAGACTTACAAGACTTGCAGAGTAAACAGAGAAGTTCCAATCATCCTTGAGGTCAATAGGATTAACAGTTACAATAAAGGTTTTCATGTTTAAACTTTTAGTAATATCAAATCCATTGATTATTAGTAAACTAAAGCAGTTACAAAGCAAACTGCCAAAAATCAGAGTTGTAATAATAATGTTCTAAATACAATTTTCGCATTCATAAGACAGATGGTGAAACGTTGGAGCCCAATTTCAAAGGATTATTTACCTTAGAAAGGTCTCTGTAAAATGACGTACCAAGTCAAAACAAACGTTGTTGGAAGAAATTAAGAGTGACAACATGTTAAGTATGCCTGAGAAAAGTGAGAGGACAACATTTTCAGAATGTTGCAAGATATTGAGAGTGACAACAATTTCAGGAGACAGCAAGAAACTTAGAGACAACACGTTTTGAAAGTCGGAAGAAATTGAGAGTGACAACAAGTTTAGGATGTCTGAGGAAATTTCAAGGAGAACATGTATAGTATGCTGGAAGAAACTAAGAGTGACTACATATTACGTATGCTTGAAAAAATTGAGAGTGACAAAACCTGAAGGACGTTGCAAAAAATTCAGAGGGCAACATGTTTACTATGTTAGAGGAAATATGTTTGAAGAAATTGAGAGTGACAAAATGTTACGTATGTTAGAGAAAACTGAGAGGACAACATGCTTAAAATACTAGATGAAATTGGGAGTGACAACAAGTTTAGTATGTTGGAAGACATTGAGAGTGACACCATGTTTAGTTTGTTGCAAGAAATTGAGAGTGACAACAAGTTTAGGAGGCTTCAACAGGAAAGATCAAAAGAATATCATTCATGTAACCTCGATTGTCTATTCTTACTATCGTGTGTCTGTATATAAGTTTTGTGCATGTGCTTGGTACCTACAAGACCGTTATTTATCGCCGTGACTTGTCAATAAGTTAGCTCCTACAGATCTCCGTGTCCTTTCACTTTACTTTTTAACAGCTATTTCAGTGTACGCCTTTCCTGCGCGTTTCTTCCATATTGTGCACAAACCTTTTCCATGATGTATTTTTTCCAGGGTTTGTTTCTCTGTCTGTATGTCTGTCAGTCTGTTCATCAGTTCGCTAGCAAGTTGACTAAAAACTTATGGATGGATTTCTACGAAATTTTCGGGACGTGTTCGACCTTTGATAAGGAATATATGATCACGTTCTGGAGGTGATTCGAATCAAATTCTGGATTGCCTTTTCGGGGAAGATACTTTCATAAAATCACGGATGTGTTAATGACTTTGCGGGAATAACCCAGTTACCATCTGTTACCATCTGTTGGCATGACGTCTATTACTCCAAGTCATTTGAATATTCATGATAGATTAAAGGTTTGCGCTCTCGGATTACTTCTATCTTATGTGTGTCTAATTTTATTACATAAAATCCTCTGACCTTAATTCTCTGGACTGTCTTTAATATTTCAGAATTCCAAGTTTTTAGTAATCACTTGTTAGCAATCATTTTTCTTTTATTTCATATCAAGCAATGCAAACTATATTGGCAAATAGTCGAAGTATTTTTAATATATTTTACAAATTTATACAATTGAGTTTTATCTATGGTCTTGGCAGTGCCCACAAAATATATCTGCATGAAGATATTTTTCAACATTCCATGTTAAGAAATCGACAAGTAAATTGGGTTTTCAAAGCTCCTGTGTAACACAGCTCACCGAGTGTCAAAGCGCGATGGTCAGGGCACATTAAACTTTAATCGAAAATTAACGTAAACTATTCATAATAAAGGATGGCACTCAACTACCTGTCAATTGAAGGGAAATGATGTGTTGAAAAGACAGACTGATGTACCGTATGGCTAATTTGAGGAGGGATAGGACACAGGTTGATGCAACCATGACCCAAGGAAAGAAACACTTGGAGCTGTTCATGAGAGTACAACTATGCCCTTTCCAATAAAAATGTGAATTCAATAACGACAATAACTCACGATCCTACTAAGATAAAGGAATGGTAAACCTTTGATTTTACAAGAACGACTGTAGCGAAGAATGATCCAATTCAATACGTTGCGCAGTGCCTTTTGAATTTTAAGCTGATACCTGGGCACACAGAGTCACCAAAATCTACTGACAAGGAAGGTAACTGCTGAGACACGGACAAAATTGACAATAAATATTATGGAATATGTCCAATCTAATCCACGTAAGATACCGAGAGTGGGGAAATCAAAGTAAGTCAATACACAAAACTATGAATAGCATCAAAAAGTAAGGCTTTGAAGTCAATTGTATTCTGGTATGCCAATATTGGGGACACAAAATTACGAATGATACACAGAACATCGAGTGGAGAACATAAATTACTAAATTCACTAACCGAATTGTCCTAAATTAATCATTCGAAATGTTGTCTCTTATTAGTATATGTAAAGCCTACATAGTTGCTACCCCTTCAAGAGTAACAAACCAAGCAGTAGATGACATAAGCACGGAATAAGATTCTTCTTCTGTGACATAAGCCTAGCATTGGGCCCTCGGCGGGAGCGCTGTAGTCCAACTTTTTTTAAAAACTTTTGCTCAACATTTCAAAGCTTTTGTACATTTTGTGCTACAGTTATGGTGGTAGTGTGGGCGCCACTCTAATCTAGAGATTAACTTTGCAACCTTTTCCCCAGTAGCTCTGGTACTCAGTTTACTGACTTGCAAGAGAAAACAAAATTTGGTCTTACACTTTTAAATTAAGACTAGTATCAATAGATCAAAAGGCATAATTATATCACCATTCAATAAATGGATGCCATTCTTGGCTGATTTGCAGCAAAGTTCTTCTTGCAACGCTAAATTTCAACCATCAGATGTGACGTTTGGCTTATGGATGATGAATTTTATGCGTCATTGACAAGAGTACATAAAAAACGATGTGTCAAATAGTTGCAGGAGATAAACGAGCGTTAGTTATTCAGTTTCTATAGACACCCTATTCGCAAGCATAGGTTAATAAATCGCCTTGAAAATTTGCAACATTGTACTAATATATGGCATAGATATATCTATACTTTCCTTTCTCAAGATCCATATTCTGAAGATTGTAAGACGAAGAAAGCTTTTAAGTATGTTTTTAGCCCAATGTCACACATTTTCAAGGGGATTTTCATGTTTTGTACCACAAAAAGATTGTTCAAGCATATACTAGTGTAATATGATCAGCATATGAGTGTGTAAAACCTAGCTAGGCAAAATAAAGAAAAGCTGTACTAAAACTCGTTAACATATAGTAAACAGAATCAGCACGAAATTAGTACAAAAGAGCAAATAAGCTGGACTTATTGGGAAATGAAATTTTAACAACTTTTATTTGCCTTTTAGTTTTCACTTAACAAATAACAGTTACTGCCAGATATCAAAAGGTAGAGTATTTTGCAATTACTGTGGATGATTATGTTTTCATTATAAGGAACAACAGAAAAGGTCACAGTCTTGAATTAAGGGCGAACAGGAAAAGCAAAATGTTTCCTTTCACTGCTGGACAAAGTAAGTGGACCTTGGGGATTAATGTCCCACCACTTAGTGCGTTAAAAATTACCAGGGTAAAGCAAACATAAATAGTAGATAGTAACGTAAGTGGTAGCCAACATTTAAGTTAAATCTGTAAATAGAAAGCCAAATGCAAGTTGTTTTAGGTAAACATGACTTGTGGTGAGCAGAAAGGTGATTGTTAACCATACGTAACAACGCGATGTCAATGCAAAGAGACAAAGTCAAGAACAGATGCTAGCTGATGACCAAACTTTAACGGAAAGAAGAAATGGCGTTTGAAGTTACACTTTTCATCATATTTGCCAAGTAAACAGGACGTAAATCTGGCCACAAGCATATCAATTGTCCTGGCAAGACGAATAACAACCAAGAGGATTCAAACTAAATATGTCGTTGAATCATTCCATTGCCTCTAAAGTGTGTACGCCGACAAGAACTAATCATTATTTTCTTTATTGAATGAATTTTTTGTCTTTTTTGGCTGTATGCAATTAGTTTACTTGTTTAGAGTAAATATTTCAGTTAAAAGATAAATGCAATGGCAAATTGCCCATAAAACATACTGCCATAGTCTATTTTTACTAGACATGGCGATCTAAATATTTCCTTCTAGCTCAGTTGTATTTATCAATATAGTCTTGGAACTAAAACATGAGCGGATTTGCTCTCGCAATGGCACAACCAATGGATATGAGCCGTTTGTTGTAGAGAGAATGATTTTAATGTAAGTGGCAATTGCGCCACTGATTTAAGAGGAGCAGACAACTAGTCGGGTGATTGTGTGATCATACAGTTTGCGCGGTCAGATTTGCATAAGTAGATACCATCATTATCTCGTGCCGTCCTCCGTTCAAAGGTTGGCCACTGCGTCCTATCCTGAGATTTCTTCTTGGCTGCACCGTATAATGTTCTAGGGGATCAACACATGATGTCGTCACTCTATTTGCGTCTTTGTTGTCCCCCTTTGCCCTTGTGCCTTCAATGGTGACTTCCAAGATGAGATTTGGAAGCTCACCGCTGCTGCCACGCATGACGTGTCCTGCATAGCCCATCTTTCTTTGCATCAAGTTTTAACCAACATTGAAAACCCTCACCAACCAACTAATTTTTCATATTCTTCTAAGGCACCACATTTCCAACCCATGAAGTCTGTTTTCGGGTGGTGTAATCCCATGCTTCAAAGCCATAACTGACTTTCGAAAAGACACAGTATTTTGAAAGTCTCAGTTTAAGTTGAAGATTGATGTTAAGACGCATGAATTCAAATTGTGAACTTGCTTTCCCGCCATAACCCATTGATGAAAGCGTGGCTTGACAACTACCAGTGTCGCAAATACCGTACCAGTTACTTGAGTCCAGAATGCCAAAATGAATTTGTGCAATTTGTCTAAAACAAGATGGTCAGCAAGACCTGAATCTATAGAGGCTGTGTGGAGAAGCCTGGATACTGTCATTGATGTTTTGCACCTTAATGAAGAACATGGAGACCCAGAAGCAAAGAGAAAAGCAGCGGTTTTTATCAATTTAGTCGTGAACTTTGATTCTATTTGCAGAATCATGCTTTTGAAAAAATATTGTTTATAAGACTAAACTCCTTGTAGATTTCCTCCAAAGAGAAGCAATTGACATGGCTGCTGCAATGGTTGCCATGCAATCAACGTTGAATATTTTGGAAGATATCAGATTAACAGAGACAGAAGTGAACAAGGAAATTAAAGCTGCCGTTGCTGTCGCCATTTCTCAGGGTGCTAACCCACAAGCAGATTTTAAACGCCTACATAGGTCACGAACGCCACCAAAAAGCCCTGATGATGGCTCTGACATGGATTTGATGGTGATGGTAAACCTCTGAATGTAATACAGGGCACAATAGCCTGTGAGCTCAAAAAAAGCTTCAACTTGTTAAAGATACATTTGAAGACTTCCTATTAGCACTGAATCCAGAAAATCCAGGACCTGCTGAGGTAACAGCACGCCTTGTTGCAAATTGCCTGACAATCTTTTCTTATAAATCGTTGTCTGCAATTCATAACAAGCTTCAAATTTTTTCCTACATGCCAAAAAAGAATTTTAAGCTGGTGAAAGGGGTCAATTGACAGTTAGTAGTGCAGATTATCTAACATTAGAAGTTTCACGACATTATTGTCTTTTCAAGACCACGGCCAAGCTCCCGAAGAGAGAAACCACGAAGAAAAAAGGGCATTTCAAGTACATAACTTGTAATCAAAATAAAAATTGTGAGCAGGAACCTAGCGTATTTGACCACATTGGAATGGAAAGGGCGGGAAAATCCATAGTAA
>JANTCA010048420.1:0-18381 GCA_024741275.1 Chironex yamaguchii
ATTTTTTGAGTAAATATAAATCTTTATACACTTAGTGTGATTGGGCTTATGAGTATTGTTTGTATATATATATATATATATATATATATATATATATACCTATTTATGTAGTTATATATGCAGAGACGCAAATTAGGAGATATGAAGGTGCATCCCCCTCCCCAATAATTTCACCACACTGTCCCAGTCGTCTTTGTCAGGGAGGACGGCTATGATGCATCTTAATGTCAGTAACAGTTATGTTTAGTTCGGATGTATTTTCGTTTAGATATAACTAGGGAAACTAGGGTTTTTTCTTTTGTTTATTCTCACCTCCTGTAAACTGAGATATCTTTACTACCTTGGATGCGGCTTTGAACTAGTTACCTACGACGACCATAACTTTTTCGCGAAATGTACCTGCTTAATCTCGTTCCCGTGTTATGCGTGATGTAGGATGCGCCAATTTCAAGGAAAAGTGAGAGCTGCCCCGACGGCATGTATTTCGCAGAAAACGTTCCGTTGTTGCGAAAACTCGGTCCCTTGAACGTACATCCCCCTAAAAGTTTGCATTTGCGGTCCTGTATATATTTATAACAAACTTAAGAAATGACCAAATTTTTGAAAGGAAAGCACAAAGTTACGTTGGAACTCACTCCCATCGTCTGAACAAAATAATGAGACAAATTATTATACAAAGTCCATCCAA
This sequence comes from Chironex yamaguchii, assembly GCA_024741275.1. NCBI lineage: Eukaryota > Metazoa > Cnidaria > Cubozoa > Chirodropida > Chirodropidae > Chironex > Chironex yamaguchii. Next base: position 689 of record JANTCA010048420.1, read on the forward strand.
AGTAACAAAACAGTAAAATACAAGTCCTGGCATTACCGATAGGCTTTTCCTGTATATCCAGAATCCTCCAACAGTAGATACCACGACGGCCACCGTATTTAAAAGTGATACAAGCGACAGGGATGATGCTTGCAAATCCTTGCTAACATGCTTTGTCATAAGTGAGCGACAAATAGCCTGTGGGAAGCGTAAAAACAAACTTGGTCCTAAGAGAGCATAGAGAACTGTACTAGAGCTTGCTGTGGCATTGATGACGCTGTAAGTGATCCCACTAAGCCCTCCAATCAACAATAAATGAATGTCCGTTGCTTTAAAACAATCCACTATCAACGGTAGCAAAACAAAGTTGCCCAAAAATATAGACATTTGGATTGCACAAACGAGATAACTTATCTTATTTAGTTTCATGAAGAAGGGTAAGTTTGCAAAATAAATTGGAGAAATCAAGGAGAGTCCTAGACCAACAATATCGAATAAAAATGATAAGATTAGGTAACTCCACACCTTTACTCTCTCTTTGTTGCTGCAAAGTATTTCCTTAAAGGCATGCAACAATATCAGATCAAGCAGAGCTCTCCCCTTCGTTATTTCTTTTGCTTTATGTTCAGTCTCTCTTGTTACATCTTGAGCTCCGGTGTTCTCTGTGGGATCGTCATTTAGAAGCACATACCCTATCCTCTCTCTCACATTATGTTCATCCGGTAAGCAGAACATGATGTACAACAGGCAACTGACACTAAGCACAAGGTGTAACGTATAGATAGACCAAAATCCTCCCCATCGCCAAAGCAAACCAGAAATCAATACAATCGACCCCGCAGCAAGTGAAATTAAACCCTCTGCTCTTGATATTCCTGTACTTCGTTCCTTTATGCTGGTTGTGTAAGCCTTGTATGATAAACAAAGTATTACCAATCCATTTATGTCACCTGCTATGCCTGGAAGCATCATAGCAACATAAAATAGGTAGCTGTGACCGTGAACACCAACCTTTGATATTACGAGTAAAAGCATGCCTTGAACAATTGTCAGCAAAGGAAATATGAACATAAGCTTCCTCTTCCCCACCAAATCTGCTATTGGACCTAGAAATAGAATCACAAACATAGCCAATCCAAAGGCTGGTATTTGTAAATTCTGCAAGAAACTAGCTGAATCCTTCTCAATTAAAGTTTCTTGTCTTCTATACTGACCAGTGTCCAGCATTTGACATAATGATTTATTAAAATGTTTAAGACACAAAACTTCTTTGAGATGAAGAGGAACGCTGTAAGTGGTTATGGCGTAAATTGCTACCTGTAGGAAGAGTATAGGTTCCACTGTTATCAAGGACGAAGCCATCATATTCGATTGCTTAATTTGTCAACTAACACGACGTCGTCCTCATTTTGTCATGGAATTTATGTAGTGTTTGTTGTCGACGGTGCGTGTTAAATGTGTATCTGTCACAAAGGCTTCATTGTTACTTTGGATAACCAATGCATTTAAATTGGAAATCCACAACAATTAATACTGATGAAAATCTTCCTTGTTTTTGTTTTCAGGGCAAGTAATGGTTTAAAACAATTGAGTGGCTAACAAACTCACAAAAGAAAAACGCGTATTTTTTCTTTGCAACACAGTACAGTGGCGGATCTAGGGGGTTCTCCAGGTGCCCAAGCACCCTATAAATTTTCAATAGTAATGTCCGTCCAATATTTAATGGTAAACGAATTTCGATGCTGCTTCACCTCTGTTCCTTGACATTGACATCTCGCGGTCTTTGCATAGTGAATCTCCATTGCGATTTCTGGTCATTGACATCTGGTTAATCCACGGACCAAATTATGTATTTCTGAGTAAATGCAAGCATTCGAGCAAATTCCGGTCCGAGTTTTAATTATATAATTACTGACTATAAGCAATCAGTGACGGGGTTGAGCACCCACGAATGGAAAGTAGCCAATCGGCTTTTGATTTTGCCATAATCAATAGAAAAGGTCTTTGATTTTGCGGGTGCACACTTTTAGCGCGAGCACCCCCTATTGTCAAGTTTAATTCAAAATTTCAATTCTATCCCAAAAAGGAGCTTTTAAAAACTGGAGTGAGCAATGTATTGAGATTATTAGTGACTTCAGCCTTAGTCCTTTTATCATATTGATCGAATCACATTCCTTTCCTTTCATTTTCTCACATGCAGGTTGGGAGGAAATATAAATATTAAAATGAGGGCCGGCAGGAAAAACATTCTACCGTGACAGACCAAAATAGTCACTCTAAGTAAAAACTGATAAACAGAGCTTTATTGCAATATTCCAAGTGAAAGACGAACTCTGCAGAGTCCTAGTTTTCATGTTCAATGTAGACAGACCCCAATAAACTTAGACAGAACGACGACCTTGCTATGTAGAAAATTATAGTCTTTATACATTTTGGCGGATTTTCAAGTTTCTTTGGTAAATGTTGGTTTTTGGCAGAATCGTATGTTTTGGCATTCATATTAGCTGGAATTACTAAGAATTGGTCCTTGGTGTACACTAGCTGGAAAATGTTGTGAGATCTTGTCAGCCTGTCTTTGAGAAGCACGATCTACATACCAAACTTCACATTGCCATAGAAATTCATATACATTTAATCTTCTTTATATGGTAGGTACGCAACCCTGAAAATGGACGGCAAGATCTTCCTTGTTCTGAAAGCCAGTCTTGGATTGACAGCAGAGAAACATTTCACTTTGGCCTTTTATCACTTGTGTTTCTATGCGGATTGAAACATTGCCAAGGACGTTGTGCGTCGATAGGACATTTTGCAGGACCAAAGGTTTTTCTACTACAAAGACTGTGACCTTTTCACGAAAATATCCTAGAAGCAACATCTTTCGTTTTCTAGAAGGATAAACTTTCTCCAGTTCCAAATTCAAATGAAATCTTGAACAAATATAAAGATTTCTGTGCACAAGAGGTTTGATGAGATTGAATTTCATTGTTTTGGAAAGGAAGAATCCCAGCAAATGTACCAGCAAGTAAAAGTGACTTTTTGCTAAACTGCTGTGTTTAAGTTGGCCTCATTTATTTCCAACAAAAGTAGAGAAAATTTTACAAACTATCTCTTCATATTTTAAAGTAACTGAATCTTGGGTGTGACTGGCTAAGATTTAGGATAAACCTTTTGCAATCAAACTGTTTTTAAGATGTCAAAATGTGTCATCAAGAGATTGAAACTGACTTAACATTTTGCGTTTGTTTTACTGATCTCTCCAAAAAGACTAGATCGAACATCCTATTGTTTTCGCTGCGAGATTTTTGAAGCCAACAGATTCTAGTGGGCGCCATGACAGTGATACCCAACGCGCGAGAAAGTTTGACGTAAACTCTCTAGAAACCATGGCGAGTAGATTGACTCAATGTTGCACATTTGGCTCTACGAAACGACGAAAGCGAAAAAGCGATGGGAAAATCATCAGAAGTGATAGTGAAGGCAGTGATGATGAGAAATCAGTTGTGAAACTACAGTTACTACTTACATTTCACTGGTAAACAGCTTGCATCATTTTTCTAAATTATGGCTTATAGGCCTACGTAGATTAGGCGCTTGAATCTGCCCTAAAACTTAGTCTATCAAGCTACCTTGTAAACGACTGCTTAGTCAATGTGCATGTGTTAAATTCATAAATAGCTTTAACAATCAGACAAAATTTTGTAAATAGTTCAAATTGCAGGTTTCCTGTTGATACTGAAAGGCGAAATGCGTGGCTGGTTAACACGCAAAGAGAGTACTGGTTGCCTTCAAAGTATTCAAGGATCTGCTCAGATCATTTCAAGGAACAATTCATCGACAAAACCGAGAGGAATGTAAATTTAAGACCAAACGGGCTACTAACAAGATTTAAATAGTTTCCAAAACATCTAAGAAAGATGAATAGAAACATATCTTCTTATGCTTTTTCCGGAACCAATGTTCACAACTGGTTAAAAATAGCAACCACTGAATGGGTAAAAGTTTACAAACGGAACCAGCATAAACAGCACAAATGAGTCACTTCATTACAAAATCATAAGTAACAAAAGGAGGCTTAACCCGTGAAAAAAGAATTCCTCATGTCATTTGTGCATCTCTTCTGCAAGATAAAGATACTTTTAAAGTGTTCACAGAACTAGATAAGCATGTTTTGGCCCTGATTTCAGGCAAAATCAATTGCTACTACAAAGTAAGATTGTACCATCTTGCCAAGGAGACAACTCAACACCAGTTAGGTACCAAAATGAGAAGGAAGTTGTGCAAGCCGGTTTTGTTCAAAAGTCAGTAATGTGTTTACAATGACCATCATTTTCACTACATTTTTAATAAAACGGTTTTTTTATAAACCACCACTAACGTCCAAGGTTACCCGCACATAATATAGTATTTCAAGGCAAAAAATAAATGTTTTATTTTTAATCATACATTTTTGAATCATAGCTCTTCTTATTAAGTGCCAATAAGATACAGAAGCGCATGCAACATGAAGTGCTTGCATTTGAATCTACTTAGGCCCATCACTCCGGCCGTCGCTTACTTTACGTTTAATGCAAAAAGCAATTCAGTAATATTCTCAGCAGATCAGATAGCCTTTAAAAAGCATATGAAGATCCTTTAGATGTATAAAGATGAATTTATGTACCACGTTCTCTTAAGGGGTGCTTTACCGAGACCCAGTATATGTAATCCTATCCACTGCGCTAACTTGGGTCTCACTGTTATGGCGGCTAAAATTTTATTTTGGCTTCAAGTCTTAAACAACAAAGGCTTGATCCAGTCGTTTTCTGAGGGCAATGGTTTGATTTCTCTAAGACTTCTTGTAAAAGGCAACAAAGAAATTCCCCATAGTTAAACCCAGTGGGGTATCCATTGCCACACTGTCAATTTATTGATACCTAGTATTGTTAAGGCCACATCCTTAGTGGCATAGTCCACTAACTCAACAAAGATTTCCTTTGGGATGGAAGGTTTTATAATCTCTCCCCGCACTACGCATTGACGTGCATTTCCATGGTTTTATAAATGAAGACATTAGTGAATAGGCTAGTCAAAAGAACACCCAAACGTTTCATGGGATTTCAATAAGAAAAATAGGTGACGTTTTTTCATGGCATCAACGTATCTGGGACTAAAAATACATTTCTCTTTCTCTATCGCTTACACAGTTTACACAGTCTTATTCCTGATTGTGCTAGCTGAAAAAATTCGGTCTTGATATCTTGTAGATCTCAAACCATAATATTTTGTGAGGTTTTTCAAAAATCGCATCTTCATTGATCTAATAATGCTGATAATCGCCTGGGCTGGCATATCCTTACACAAAGTTTACTCTCGTGATTTCTGGAGAATACTCCGCAGGTAGCGTTAACGATAAGACTTCCATTCCCCTTTTCTTTAATGGGATTTAGGACTTGACAACATTAACATATAGATCTAAGCTCTTTGCTTAGTTATTTTGTTCTCACTCTACTCCTGACATTGGCCAATTATTTCCTTATTTGCCTCTAAAAATTGTTTAACTATTCCTATGTCGTCATAGTTTTTCGCCATATTTTGCTGGTATCATAGCACTGTTGGATCCATCCAATACAACTGGATCTGATGATATTCCAGGTATTCTTTTTCAGTGGTGTTCTCTTGACTTACCTCTTGTCTTTTCAAACTTTTTCAGATGTTTACGTTGGAATATTTCCTTTAAACGGGAAATTCTCAACTCCTGTTCCTGGTTTGAAGAACTGTGTCTCCCTCATACTTTTAGGTAACTTAGTAAATCCTCATAATTATAGATTACTTAATATACTCCAAGTCATCGGTTAAGTCTTTGAGTCCTTGATTGAAGATCCTCCGGTAAAACATTTTGTTTTCCCATTGCCATTGTTAAGCCCTTTTATCACGAATGGTAGATGATAGAAGTGCAATCGTCCTCCACATCTCCGACGCAATAGAGGAGATATCACATGTCAAACTTCCGAGAACTCCTGTTCTAGAGTTGTGTGGTTAGATACTAGGCGCTATCCCCTTTTTCTGTTCGATTCTAAGACTAAAGTTGTATTAGAAGGACAATTCTCTTCTAGCTATTCAATCAATGCTGGAGTTTCCCAAGGATTAGTCCTAAGACTCATTCTCTTACCCCATTACATCGTTCGTTTGCTTGCAATTAACTCTTACTACTCTACTCTGTACTCCTGCATTAGTAAAAATCATAAATTCTTCGATAATGCTGGAATGATTAGTAATCTTGAGTATGACCTTTGATCTGGTCTAGAATTGGAAAGAAGTAAATTGTAAAATTTAATTCCTAAGACATGAAGCTTCTCTAAATTATCCAATCCAGACGACCCTCCTTACTACTTGTCTCGATGGATGACTGTGACTTGTCTGAGAGCCACTAATAATACTGCTTTTGCTTTTCCTCAAACCTTTTCATGGAGAACTTACATTGAGTTTATTGCCAAATCAATTGCAATCAACGTTAGTTCACTTCTTCTTTTCAGAACTTTATGCCAGGGCAAAACTGTATCTTGACAGGGTTGCGTTTGCCACTGCATCGATTATCATTGTAACATCTGCGCACGTGATAATCTTAATCTGGTGGATATCCGACATCGACGTTGTAATGCTATTGACCAGGACCTATGTTCCAAATTGCATTCTCTCAAGCATAATTGTGACATGGTTTTCTTGTCTCTACAAATATTTTCATGGGTATTGTTCAAGGAAGATTTGTTCTCTATTGCCATCTTAGGCAATCTTCCAACGATCTACTAGACCTGCGTCCATTTCTCACCAGTATACAGTAAGAACCAAAAATTGTCGGTATTTGTACGGAAACAGCTTTTATCCTCGCACTTTTACTCTGGTGGTCGCTAGCACGATCTTTTTTTTTCTTTATTACTTAAAGTCTTGTGATTCTTATCTATCTGTATTCTAGCCACTGTGTTGCAGTGGTCTTTTGACTTTGCAAAGTGAAAACGCTTAAAAAACAAAATCAAGAGCGATTAATTTGTTTATGCAAATCATTATGAGGATACTAAAGTTACTCCTGTTGCTAATACAAATGCGATTATAAAGATGATGATGATGATTAGGATGATGATGACAATGATGCTGCTGATGATACTGCTGATGATAATAATGAAAATGGTGATGATAATTGCGATGATAAAAGTGACGATGATGTTGATTGTGGTGATGGAATTCATAAGAATAGCGATTATAAAGATGATGATGATGACGATGATGATAACGAGGATGTTGATGTTGACTATGATTATTGTGATGATAATGACCTTGCTGCTGCTGATTATGAAGCTTATGATGATGGTGATGATAGTTTTGATGATGGTGGCGATGAAGATTATGGTAATAATGACGCTGATGATGCTGATCCAGAGACTGCTGATAATGACGAACATAAGGGTGATGCTACTGGGATAAAGGTGGTAGTATTAACGTTAAGTACAATTATCTTGATGATAGTGATATTGACGATTATGATGATTGTACAGACGATAGTGAGAACGGCGACGCTGCTGCGGATGATTCTACTACTGATTTTTACAATGATGATGCTTTTTTAAAGACAGTTATAACAATTATGATGATGCTGATCTTAGTGCTGATGATAACAATAATACAGAAGGCAATAATCATAAAGACGATAACGATCATGGTGATGCTGTTGCTACTGTTGATGCTAATGTTCATGGTGATGCTGTTGCTACTGTTGATGCTAATGTTCATGGTGATGCTGTAGCTACTGTTGATGCTAATGTTCATGGTGATGCTGTAGCTACTGTTGATGCTAATGTTCATGGTGATGCTATAGCTACTGTTGATGCTAATGTTCATGGTGATGCTGTAGCTACTGTTGATGCTAATGTTCATGGTGATGATAATAAAGATGATGATTATTATGCTGCTGCTGAATGTTTGATAGTACTTGCTATGATCGGATGGATAAATTAACAGACTCAGAAAAATAGAGATGAGCGTCATGAATATGGCAACGATAATAATATCAGTAATGAGCAATATTAACGTATAATGCAGCTTAGTGAATTACAAAAGAGAAGCTAGGTGTCTTAACAACATTTTCATCGGCATCAAAAGAGCAACAAATAGCACGTGACAAAAAGAAATTACCACTGATTACAACAAAGCGAGAATCGCGGATTCTAAAGCTTGGGGAGCAAAATGTCGCCTACTACATTCTAAACAAAACATTGTCTCCTGGCAAATTTAAGCCAAGCTACCGTTCATCGACTGTACATATAGTAAACCTAAAGGGGGTCATTCCTTGAGTTGATGTAGTTCCCTTTGTTTATCAGCCTCTCCTTCCGCCAAAGAACATCCTGTTTTGTGGTCCCTGATTATAAAGACATAAATAACACAATCTGATGGTCACGTATAGTATCGGCTTCCGTCATGCTCAAATTCTAACAGGTCACATTCTGTGGAAAATCACAAATCTTCGTGATTTTGTTGAAAAGTAACCCGGTTGGGCAGGTTTGAACTGTTGATACTCCTGCGCTACAGGTGATGTACTTCGAGCAGTCATTAGGATGAGGATAGATTCCATCAGGGAGACCAGAGCAGAATTCAGAGCCTAAAGTTGGTAAAGAATACAAATAGGATATTATTCATGTGGTAAAGAGAATCTCTAAGCAACATTATTGTTAGGTCCTGCCTTCTCTAAAGTTCTACCTAAATTTTTAAGCTTGGATAGGACACGCACTGTTCTTCTTAATGCAAACTTTTATAGTGATTACTTATGTTATTATAACTGGGATAAGGGAACATATTTTTTTAAACTTTTGATATATTTTATTCCTTCTACAGCATTACATTCAAATACTTACATTTAACAAGCATATTTGAATATACATGACATGCGCTAGACTTGCACTGTAATACAATAATGATTACCAGGTCAAAAGTTCCGGATTAGTCAACTCCCTATTTCGTCTTCAAAATATATAATAAGTTGAACATGGAAGTAAACTGGGTAGTTATGGAATATGTTTGTAATAGTAGGCCGTCTGATGAAGAAGTGAAACCTATCAGGGAATACCGGCAAAGAATGCTTAGAGAGTGGAGAGGCAGAGGAATGTTTGAATCAAAGGAACAGTGTCTCTGCGATCAAGCAGGAGCTACTAGAAAAAAGGACTGTTTTCTGAATTAGAGCTAGAGATGATCAGGAGGAAAGTAGAAAATGAATCCCATATGATTGTAAATATAGTGAACTAAGTTAGAGTGGAGTAGAGAACGAGTAGTGAAATTCAGGATGATAGGGGTAGACAAGAGAATATCAGAGTTGATGTAAAAGGTGTAGACGATGCTCGGCCGATGCACTATTTTACAAAAATATAGAGCACCCATGTCTGTAAAATCGCTGAGAAAAGGGTCCAAAATGAAGTGATCCAAGGACCTTGAATTTTTAAACGAGGTTCATATTTTTAAAAAGTAACCCGTGCAAATCTGTAAAACGTTAGTGATATTCTTTCTCTCAACAAATTATTGGTATAAATATTTATGACCAAAACAAGAATAATCAACAATTTAAACTGAACTAGCTGGCGTTAGTTGTCATTAGCTACGTGGTGTTCTTCTTCAAGTTATTGAAGCTAATACTAAATGCACATGAGCAAGGGCGGATTTTAGAGGCAAGGATTGGGCGGGGTGTTAGATAATGATCAGATGTTGGTTCCACGCCCTTCAAGTGCCTTGAAATCAGAAACGCTCATTTGTCAAGTTCACATTATAACTGTAATGTTTAAAATCTTTGCTTTCTGTAACAAATGTTTCCAACCATAACCGTAAAGTTACACAGTATTCATTTATATATATAAAAACTTAATCAACTTTTGCTAAACCTTAATTGTAAATTCGAGATAATTATCAAACTTCAGTTCTTCTCGCTTTAAGTTTTTGACTATTTATCGGCAAGCTTTTCAACGTCTATCCTGTCTGTTACGTCATTTTCACAAGCAATGATCATCTAGCCGATAGTCAGACATTTTTTACCTCAAATACTTCTTAAGCAGCTTTAATCTTGAAAATGAACGCTCATTACTTGCTACGGACACTGATGCAGTAAGTTGCAAGATGGGGATGGAGGCATCTCTTGCCAGCCAACACTTTTGATGCATCGCAGATTGTCTTTGGCTTTGTCTGTATAATATCTTTTCTTATATATCTGATGTCAAGAAACAGAAGGTCAGCACCTTTGAGATCACCGGGAAACATTTGACACAGGAGAATGCAGTCATCTTTTGTAGCTTTATGAAGCAGTTGTATATGGAGGCATCTTAGAGGACGAAAGGACTCAGTTAATGCTTTCTCGATTTCTCTGTATCCTCTATGAGCCTGTCAATGACCTTGAACATTTCAATGTAGTAATGATCTTTGAAATTGTGAGAAATGGCATTACCTTCATTCTTATCAAACCTTGATGGAATCCTTCATGGCCTATATCGCTTTGAATACTCTGCTTGTAGATTGATTCCATATTTATGACAATGAGCAAGGGCTATTTCTATAACTCCATCAATTGTACCTTCATCTCTTCGAAAGCTCAAGAGTATCTCATCAGTTTGCCTTATCAAGTCAACGCCATTCGCTAGATCAAACTCGATCTCTTGCACTTCCATCACCTCTTGTTTCAATGCAAGCATAACATTCTTGAAGAAAATTAAACATAGAGTGAATTCGAACTACTTCAATTTTTCCAAAAGGTAATTCACGGTAAGGTATGCATCACGATCATATTCATTCCACGATCGCATTTCTTCAAGCAGATGAATTAAACATTCATGACACGACCCCGCGGCTCTTATTGCTTCAACTCTTCTAGTCCATATTGTTTGCGATAAGCCTTTTAAAACCAATGTACCCTGCAGCGCCATAACATCGTCTTTCTATTTTTCAAAGCGAGAGGTACTTTTAGTCATGAAATTGTACAACTGTTAGAGAGTAGAAAAGAACTCATGCGCTTGAAGGGACTCATTACAAGCACGCTCTACACAAAGATTGGATTTATGTTCAAGAAATAGAATTTATGGAACTTTCCTTTGCAAACGCTCAGAAAGACTTTATTTTGTTGAAAGAGAAAATGCAATTGACTTGACAAGAAGATAAATTAGGAAGAAACTTAGCGTCATTTCATCACTACTGACTAGCAAGAAAGCTTTTTACCGAATCAAAACAAAATTTACCAGATGACACAAAAATATTGGGGGTGTCACCCCCTTCACACCCTCGTTAAGTCCGTCCCTGCTCAGGAACCCAGGCATTTAGTAAATCTTCAATAAAAAATGTTTACGTTATAAAAACAGAAGTTGCACAAGCAAGGTTACAGCAAATATCGTATGATAAGAACAATAATTGACCGTGAGTTCGCCACAGGTGCGCTTTGATAATATCTTGTTATTGACATTGAAGTTCAAAAATGTCTAACAAAGATTGCCGCGGTATTGCAAGAGGATGTTGTAACAACTGCAATAGCTGTGACAAAGTTTTGTCGGAAACAGGAACACTTATGCGTGTGTATGGTTCATGTGCTCTTAACAAATGCGAAATAATTTTGAACAAGCAAGAAAGCGTCCAAGAGAGGCCAGCAGATCCTGAACCAGTCATGTTCTAGAAAAAAGATGCCTTTTTGTTTTAAAAGGGTGCAAAAAAGTCAGCGAAAAGGGGTAAACTTTTTATATAAATGTCGGCGAAAAGGGTTGTTTCGGTGCATAACTGGACAAGGGTGGATGTGGTAAATGATAGTCGAGTGCACCTGCCGGGAGATGATGAAGACGAGAGTGATGTTGAAATAAGGCAGGAACAGAAGCAAATAATTGATTAATTGAAATAAATAATCCTAGGGAGAAAAACAAGTGAAGGAATCCTGTTCAAGAAAGTCAGAAAGAAATCTCTGAGAATCCAAACTGGGAGAGTAAACTGAGTAATCTAGTTCACAGCATCACTGAGATGAACAACATGCTGCGAGTGTGTGGGGTGCTGAACAGATGGGATTAAATAGAGTTTGAGATCAACCAAAGAAAAGAACCAAGGTGAAAACGCAGAATTGAAGTCGATATCAAAAGACTGAGACATGACGTCAATTTTCCGAACAGGGTTTCAAAGGGAGAGCTAGGACCTAAGAAATGCAGCGAATTGAAAGATTTAAAGGAGAGGTATGGATTAGAAAGAAAATCAAGAGGTCAAACACAGTTTACGCAAAACAAAATCTTTAATGATCCTTAATGTTGATCAGAAAAAGATTTATGCATAATTGAACGACGGAGGGGAGATCAGATCAACAGATGTGCCGCGTGGCAATCAGTTTGATTCAACCCTAGCCATAGAGGGGGGAGGGGGGTCTGCCAATACAGTGACGCTGTGGGAGCATGCTCAGATGTTTTCTTTTGGCGTTTAAAAAAACCAGGACAAGCCGGACCTTTGCCTTCGGTGATATTTGGAATGTTGAAAAAGAACGTAACAAGGAAGCAGACTGGTTAAAAGACATGAAGTGAGAAGTGAATAGGGAACAACATCTCCAAGAAGGATTGATAAAAACTATCGATAAGATTAAAAAGCAATGTAGAGAGATACCGAATTGGAAAGCTCGAGGAAAAGACAGAGTACAAGGATTTGGATAAAAAGGCTTACCAACCTTCATGAGGCAATTGCTGCCCAGATGAATTAGATTTTGATGGGGTTGAATGATTTACCGAAATAAATGACTCATGGTCGTTCTGTGCCAACAGGACCCAAAAAAAGGTAATGGAGTTGATAATTACTGTTCAATAACCTGCCTTTCGCTAATGTGGAAATAATAAACAGGTGTAATTTCTGAAGAAATTTATACTTATCTGGAGGGGGGAAAGTTTGTAGCTGGAAGAACAGAAAGGATGTAGACGTAAAAGTGCAGGAACGAAAGATCAATTATTAATTGATAAAACCATTTTATAGGATTGCAAGAAAAGACATATAAATCTTGCTATGACGTGGATAGATTATGAAAAGGTTTATGATTTTGTACTCCATAGTGTATAGATGGAAATTTTTAGGATAATTGAAAAAGAAGGACAGTTTTTAGGGAAAAGGGAGGACCAGTGGAGGCTGTCACTGACATCAAATGATCTTTGAGATGTTGGGGTCAACGGAGGAATTTTTCAAGGAGTAAGACCGTTCTATGAGAAAAGGAACCTGGCAAAGGAAATGCAGTTGACAACTATCGATCCATCTCCTGATTACGTTTGACGTGGAAGCTGATGTCAGGGCTCATATCCAGTGTTTTGTACAACGGAGTCTGGTAAGTTGACAAATGAACAGAAAGGTTGCAGAATGAGAAACAGCGCTAAATGACTGTAGAAAGAGACATACCACTCTGGGAATTGTGTAGATCGATCATAAAACAGCTTATGACATAGCTGGAATGTTGATTTGACATCATTTGGCGAATTTTTAGGTAATGTCAACATCAGGACAGGCGTTTTCTAAGGAGACAATCTTTCGTTTCATTTATTTGCGATTTGTATGATTTCTCTCACAGATATCTTAAGAAAAGTCCCAGCACGTTACACCCTGAAGTATGGACTAAAGTTAAATCACTTGCTATTCATGGATGAACTTAACATCTATGCGAAGAATGAACTTGAAATGAATGGATTAGTTTCTACTGTAGAAGTATTTTCAAATAATACAGAGATGGAATTTGGAGCCAAGAAGTGAGGTACACCCTATTTTAAAGCAAGAAACGGTGGTGAAATCCGATGGTCTAGAATTGGCTAGTGGAGAAAAAATTGAGGAAGTCGAAGAAGGAGAGTACAAATATCTTGGAATCACAGAATTTGATGAAATTAAGAATAGAGAGATGAAAGAATGTTTCAAAGAGGAATATTTGCTTAGGACAAAAGCTATCACGAAACGTAGACTTAATGGATGGAATAAAATCACAGCAATGAACACATGGGCAGTATCCTTAATGAGAAAAGGAGCAGGTTTCATTAAGTGGAAGGTTGACAAGCTTGATGAGACGGACCGGAAGACCTGGAAAATTATGACCTTGAATAAGGAGTTTCCCCCCAAGAATGATGTGGATCGGTTATATGTAACACAAAGTAAAGGTAATAGAGGGCTGATAGGTTGCAAGAACTGTGTTGTTCCAGAAGAAAATGGTCTTGGTTGGTATGTAAGAAACCATGATGAACCATTGCTCATCGCAGTTAAGGGTTGTTGTAGTTGTTACCAAATTAGCAATGCATGGTCAATACCTCAACACTTCAGAAATGAATGACAAAGACAAAGTTAACAGCTGGAAATGGCTGCAAAAAAGTGACTTGAAATTTTGATTTGCAGTGCACAGGAGCAAGTTCTCACATTACACAAAGTTTAAGATTGATAAAACCATGCAATGTAGAATGTGTGGCATTAAAAATGAAGCAGTTTCACAATAAATAAGTGAATGCAATTAATAATGCTTTCTAAGAGGGAATAGAAATTGAGACATGATAATGTTGCCAAGTATGTACAATGGCGCCTTTGTAAAAATATAAACTAGACAGAACCATTAAATGGTATAATCACAAGCCGGATGGGCTCATTGAAATTATAAGATATTGTGGGATGTCATGGTTCAGTGTGATAAAGAGATTGAGGCCCGCCAACCGAATATCATCGTAGTGGACAAGCAAAGAAAGGAGGTTAGCATCATAGATGTTGCGATGCCTGGAGATTCCAGAGTTTGCAAGAAAGAGCTAGGAAAGATTAATAAAGACAAGCAATTGCAGGATGAGATTCTACATTTCTGGAATATGAAGAAAGTGACCATTATTCCAATTATCATTGGAGCACTGTGAGCAATTACAACTAGGCTTAGGATATTAATGAAGGAGGTTCAGATAGAAATACGTATTACGCATGTGCAGAAAACAGCTCTTCTAGGAACAGCAAGAGTATTAAAATTTGTGCTTGGTTCCTGGAAATCCTGGTTCAAAGACTTGCGAGTTCTTTGGCAGGTGGTTGCTGCCTGCATTCACAGTGACTATTCCAAAGCAATGAAGGTCGAATACCTTGAGTCGAGATATAGTAATAATACTATTCCAAAGCAATAAAGGTCGAATACCTTGGGTCGAGATATAGTAATAATACTATTCCAAAGCAATAAAGGTCGAATACCTTGAGTCGAGATATAGTAATAATACTATTCCAAAGCAATGAAGGTCGAATACCTTGAGTCGAGATATAGTAATAATACTATTCCAAAGCAATGAAGGTCGAATACCTTGAGTCGAGATATAGTAATAATACCGATAACAGTTACTTTATTATTGAGAGAGATAATGAACAAATGGAAAACAACATGTGAAATCTGGAAAGATGGGGAAAAGTGTGAAAGCAGATGGATAGATATGAAATGTGGATTCCTGCAAGGAGATAGTCACTCGCCTGTTAAACTTTGTATTGCAGAAATACCTACTGGTAAGTTTTTTGAACAGAGGATATCAAATAGGAGAACAGAAAAGAAGGATGTAAGCTGGACAAACGGTTTGTTCGTGGACTATCTTAGGGTATTTTAGGAATCACACAAGTTAATGAAGGAGATAAATAAAGTTATTGTACAAACGAGATGTGACACATGTGATTGTTATGTTGTTTCAAAATGTTCAGTAATTGTGATAGATTGTGTTAAAATGGTGAAAGGTAAAGGATTGCAAGTGATACAAGAAAGGATGATGAATTTAGATCCAGATCACGAGAACGTATAAGTTTCTTGGAGTAGAGCAGGCAGATAGTATTAAGACAAAGCAGGAAGAGTCCAAGAAGAAATGACAAAAGGCTGAGACTGCTAATGAAGTCTGAATCATAGGATGAACACTTGATAAAAGCAATTAATTCTAAAGTTAATCCAATGAATACATGCAGAATGACAAAAGACGAACTGAATAAGCTGTTGTTGTTAAAAGGGAATTGCAGAAGAACATCATGTTAGGAAAACAAGCAGGTGATAAACGATTATATCAACTGACAAACCAGAAGGGGATTTTGGGGGTCTATGAGAGATGTGTATGCAGAGACAAGAACGAGAGCTGCCTGTTATATCTACAGGTCAAATATAAATGGATTTAAGCATCGTGGTAGAGGGATAAATTAAAGTAAAATAGCACAACTATTGACGAAGATGTGAAAGCAATGATGGAAATTAATAAAATTTTTGAATTCGTCGTGAATAATGTAAAATTAGAGTGAAGTGTACTGGAATTAGATTGGAAATTAACATGAAAGAAGATGAAGACCGAATTAAGGAAGGGTTTAGAAGAGAAAAGAACGGAAATTTACAAACAGAGAGAATTACTTAAATAGAAAACAAGAACAGGAACGCCATCATAGGTTAAAGAAGAGATTGACACCAAGAAAGACAGTATCAATTATGACAGTGGTTGAGCAGATGGTGGAGACCAGAGGATGAAAAGTGGCAAGAGAAGTGACTGAAAATAGGAGTTGTCAACTATGTGGTGAATCTAATGAAAATATTGAGAACATTGTTGTCGGATGTAAGACAATAGTCAGCAGTGAGTATTTAGCGTGTCACAATATAGCGTTATTGGTGATGGTAATTGCATGGGTAAAAGAGTATCGACTAGCAAAAAATGAAACAGAGTAGTATACAACAGTAGTCAACAAAGAAGATTTGCGTGATGTGGAGAGAACACTCAAAATCAGAGCAACTGGCTGAGATACCAGCGGCAGATATGCAGAAAATTATACAAATGGACAGCGAAAGCATCGTTGGAAAGTACTTTCAAGACTTGTGGAACATAAAGATTACGTATTGGCTATATGAAAATATTGGTTGCTACTTATTAGGACCAAATATATTTCACGGTCCATTGCTACAGGCTGTTTAATTGTAGCTATTATGCCCAATTATTATAATTATAACAAAATAATAATAATAATAATGCATTTTTTATACAGCTTTTTTCTCTGAACAACCAATCTGCTTCATACAAGACTGCGTTGTTAACATTTTTCGAAATGTTCGGATGCTCAATTATGTCCACAACATCATTGAACAATATTAAGAACAACAAAGGAACCAATACTGATCCCTATGGTACTCCTGTGAGCAATAAGTGCTCTTTAGAAAAACATCTGTGATAGGCTACTTTTGCTTTTGGAAAAATAGATAATCCTTAAACCATTCTAGTTCCTTGTCTTAAACTCCATAAAGAGGGATTCTTTCCAGCAGCATAGCTAGGCTGGGTGTTTGGCAAGCGAGATAGATTACGACCAAAACGATACCGAGAAACAACTTTCAAGAAAACTGCGGATCGACCATTTGAGAAAACGTGTAAGACAGCTGGCTTTCTTCCTACATGATGGTGTCAAAGTCGTCATATGTAGAGAGTATCTCAACAGATGCTTTGATATTTGTCAGGACTAGAGTATTAATACAATAGCTGCACTAAGTGAGAGCCGACGAGCTCGAACCCGCCAACCTGGGACTCAAAAGCCGACACTCTAACCTCCACGCCACCACGGCACAAAGATTTGCTGAAGGGCTTTCAAAGTCCTTAGTATCAGGAAACAAAACCCAGTGGTGGGTAACGGAAAGTTCATTAATTTCTTTTGGTGTTTCGGGTTAAGCTTTCACCTGTGCCAGATATATGTAGTCTCTCAGAACGTATATGTTGATATGT
>JANTCA010048431.1:0-18379 GCA_024741275.1 Chironex yamaguchii
GCAACAAGGGCCAAGAAGCAACAAGGGCCAAGAAGCAACAAGGGCCAAGAAGCAACAAGGGCCAAGAAGCAACAAGGGCCAAGAAGCAACAAGGACCAAGAAGCAATAAGAACTCACAAGCAACGAGGACCCTATAATACACATTGTATGTAATTTTTTCTTTACATTTTCTTTTGTTCTTTTTCACCAGTATACAGTGCGTAAGCAAAAAGAATCAAATTTAATAATAACTAGCTTAGCTTCCAAAGAGGGTTTCCTGAATGTAAATCTGACATTAACGCCAGTAAATTCATTCTAATTAATAATCAGACACAAACACAACTTACTGGTCAAGAGTCGTTCCTTAGCTGTTTGGTCACCTTGAACGGCTTTCTGTACTTCAATTCCAATTTCAGTAATCACCCCAATCAATTTCATGAAAAGGATTTTTTCTCGGGCCAGACCTTGAAAATGTAAATACAAAGATTAAATTTCAACAATAGTTTCTTGAACGATCTTATGCTCCAAAGCTAATGACAAAAATAGCGTAACGGATAACAAAGAAACATTGATAGGCCAATAAACGAAAGTGTTCATTGACAAAACATGAAACAGCTGTAAGGGAAACCTGATAAAGGGAGTTCCAAAAAATAAGTATGAATGAACAGGAAATGTCTTATTAACGTTGATTTGAAGGCTAAATATGACACCAGTAAGGAACTACTACCAGACAGACTTAATGGCAAAAGTGAAAAATAGACATGACATGCCTTCATGGCCATCAACATCGACACTCTCCCATACACCATCTTAATACAGTGAACTTTCACAAGAGGTTCCTTTGGCAGCTACTGCTGGTCCAAGGTCACACCTGGTTGCATAACAAAAGAAATGCTTTGCTAACCTATTGCTCAGAATAAGTCTATTATTGAAATTGACTGGCTGCCAAAGAGAAATGAGATAAAGAGATTTATCAGCTGAAAGTCTTTTAAACAAACCGAACGAATATTTTGAGAGCAAAAACAAGTTTTTATCATGTTGTTGAGCAATCCCATAATGCAGCATTTTTAGTGAAAAGGAGTGAATGGCACATGAACCTTCTTTCAGTGAGCTGCTCCTCAATGCTTCATATCAACATTTGGCAATGTATTTAATCTCGTCATATGGAGGTGTGCTCATTATGACTGGCAGTAAAATCACTCATCAGAGTTTTGGAGAAATGCCTTTTTCTCAGCCTCGCAAAAAAGACAAATGGCATTCTTCAGAAGCAAAAGGAAGCTACAGCAAACCAAATTGAGTTGCATTGAAAACCATGACATGTCTCATCAAAAGGTACAAAATAATGTGCCTTTGTCAATTTTGAATAATCCAACACAGAACGAAGAAGCAAAATCTTATTGTACACATTCTACGCATGCTGCCCTTGAAAATCAAAAGGATTTTGCCCTTCTAGACTCCTTGAAGATTTTGTGAAGTGTTGCCATCAGAAGCTTTCCACAATTTGGCCACAAACATCACTTGAAAGCAAGATTGATTGGGTGAAGATTATTTTTCATTCATAGCAAACTACGGAAAGTTCAAGGATATGAATGTGCACATGAAGGAGGGAGCTAAAATGGATTCAAAGTAGCAAATTTTTCTGATATTAGTCCAAAACTTAGCAAGTGAAATTCACAGTACAACCTTGCCAATTAGTCAAACTTAGTATAAGCATACAGTTTCAAAGCTAAACCATGTGAAACACAAGCTGAAGTCAACAAGAGGCCAAGAAAGGTTAAACTTTCTAATAATAAATATAAAGCATTGCCTAACCAGTTGACTTTGTTGGTTTTGATAAAGCAGCAAATTTTCAAATACAGTATTGCTAAGGAGAATTTTGATGCAATGAATATGAACCCATTTATTGTGTTAACTAAGCATATCTTTGTCAGATAAATTGCCAACATTGTTGAGTTTGTTTCTATTAATCACAGATAGTAAATATTATGAGGCAAAAGTGAATGTTGCCTTTCTCTAACTCTAATGAAATAAAAAATTGTAGGAAAGAAAAACTCTAAGTAAAAAAGTAAATCAAAATACTAACTTCCAAACTGGTGTTGGCTTAAATTTACATATAGCTTATTAATTGTCAATTGTTGAATAATTGGGGAGAAGCTTCCTACTCACAATGTCCCTAAAAGTAGATGCAACATGGACAATATGTGAACTGAACTTGTGGTCAACTATTCATAAGCAAATAATGAATTGAATACTAACCTTGCTGATCAAACCAAACAGAACTTTTTGACGGACCACTGATTGCCATTGATAATGGTGCATCTTTTAAAGACATAAATTTCTGTTCATTCCAAAAATCTGGATCCATTTGTTCTAACCGTTTAACAGTACTATTGCTTAAATTAACCCCTTTCCACTGAAAGTCACATCCATTACAGTGAATGACCTGTCTGTAGATTGAAAGTTTCTGAAATCCATAATGTTTACCTCCAAGAGTAAACAAGCTTTGTATCTGTACAAGAGAACACAGATTATCACTTGCAAGGAAACCACAATTCAACACTATGGACCTCATAGCACTTGGCTTGTAGAGACAAGCCATTTTTCACATCAAAATAATACCATTTACAGACAAGTAAAATCAAGTAAAATCTATGGTATGTAATAAAAACTCAGAAGTATCAGAAAACATATTTATGATCAATAAAATAAGTATTCCTTGCACTAAGATATAAAAGAATGCATTCAAACACTACCCTAAAATCATTACACCAGGAAGTTATAGAGAAGTCTACTATTGGCCTAAAAGAGTGAACATCAAGTATGCCATGTATTCATCACTATAAATGATACTAAACTGTTCAACTGCTCTCAGAATTGTGACAAGACAAGCATAAGTGGAAGATACAACGTACCACACTGGTTTGTAAGAAAAAGCAGAAATATATCTGTGCAGACATTATGGATAAAGTTTCTCGAGTGTCTGACAATAAAAGGCAAGTCTTCTCTTTCTATTATGCCTTTCAGTCTCTTTTTGATGAAGGGATGATGCTCAATATAAATGTGTCCTAACTCAGTACCTTGTTTAAGGTGTGGACCATGCCCTTGTACCTCCACATGCGTACAAAATTATGCATGCTTTACATCATTCTCTTGCCCTGCTTGAGCACTCTCCCTTCCAGGTTGGCTTTCATGCATCCTTGGGGCAGGGGCTAGTTCCGTAGTTGCACCTTCACACCACGAAGGTGAGTTTTCCCAGTAGGGGAAATGGGGTAGGGTGGCATGATTCTATCATGACAATGCAGCACAGGACTGAGCGAGTGGCAGTATATAAGACATTTCTCAAGCCTCCAACCAAGAAAGGCTGCAGACATGACCAGTCAGACTGGTAAAGCCACAAAACCTACCTGGGAGAATGACAAACCTGATTCCAAACCTGGGCAGATGGAGCTTGTAACCATGGTAACTTCAGTCATCTAAGGGAAGGAAAGTCCTGACAGAAAACCAACTATCCCTTCCTTAGACGAACAGAGGTTAGGCATGGGACCAATTCCCTTATCCTCTAAAACCAGCTGATTACGGAAACAAAAAATGTGCACAGAAAACAACCAGAACTGGAAGACAACATGGTGCCTCACCTGGTAGGGAGAGGAAGTATGATTTGTCTGGGTGAAAGCTGCAGGGAAGCCCAGGGACTGGTAAGATCCATGGTATCTCCTAAAACCAAACTTAAAATAGGGAACTGAAATCTCAGGATAATGTACAACATGGCACGGGATGGTGGAAATGGAAAGGACATGAGCAGGATGGGGCTCAAGGAATGAAGTGAGCATGGTAGCAAGTGACAGAGATTGATGGATGGTCCTATTGCCTTTTTCCAGCAATGGCATATTTATAGTGACAGATACAATCTATGAAAATGGCCTCTAATGTTTCCAAAATAACAATCCTTGATTGTTTTCCAAACACTAATATTTGTAATTATCTTTTTGCACCATTGCGCTAAAAAGATAATTAAAAGCTAGATCATCTTTCCATCTGAGTCATCTTTCCATCTTTCCACAAGAAGAACAGGAATCTGTACGGCAAAAGGGTTCCTTTTTTACCTGGAATATTCCAATATATTTTGTTGTTTCATTTTCATTTTGTCTTTTATCTTTGATATCATTGGCTGGTTTAATTCATATTTCCTATTAAAAATTAATTTTTGGGCCTTAACTATAGACAAATAGTTCATCAAATTAATATGCAAAATGGGCATTTGGGAGGATGATCTAAGTTGCATTCTCCATCTTTTCCTTTTAGTTGAAAGACTCCTTACAAATCCTACATTACTCCATATGACTTCAAGACCTTAACAATAATGAAAACTAAAAGGCACTATGAATTACATCAGTAATGAAGCAACTTAACCAATATATCTGTACAAAAAAATTAAGGGAAAAATCTTGCTATTAAAAGTATCAAAATTGAATTAAAACATTTTTTTGCAAGCAATAGTCAATGATTAAAAATAAAAGCCACTAAGAAATTGGGCTATATATTAATTGAATGATTTCCCCTTTAAGATTGTATTGTCACATGAAAAATATAAAATCAAATTATTAACAACAGCACCAAGGATGATTGAATCTAACGATCTAGGTCTGTCCATTTGCTCACATTAGGAATCAATTTACCCTTTTACACGAAATGAACAAAGAAGCATTAAGAAGATGCAAAAAACCACTCCTTACCAACAAAAATGTCTTTTTAACATCATTGTGTATGACTTTATCACTTGCATCATTTTTCCTTCGATAGTTTTTGAATAAACCACTTCCTATGTGTGCATCCATAATGATTTGTGGCATTTCATCTTTTGCTGCTATAAGCTTATGTGTGTTTTTGCAGTATAAATACAGTCTTCCAGCAAATGGCTTGACACCAAATTTGCGAACAGCTTCAAGTAATGCTTTTCTGAGAGATTTGATAGGTCCTTTAGCTCCAGCTGCCCTTAATAATGAGCACCATGCAGACAAAGTTCTCTTTTTATGTGGATTTCCCTCAATATCTTGTAAAAAGTTAACAACAACCTGATACACCTTGGATGTCATCAACAACCTATTCATCTCTCTCTTCTCATATTGCCTTTTTTCTAACTCTGTTGTCTTTTCCTTGGATGCAATGTGCAAATTTTTCGCACAATCTTTATCTTCTTTGCTAGCTTCATGGTGTACTACGATGTCTTCATGAATTGTTTTTATAATTTCTTGATTCATTAATCCTTTCATTTCCTCGACCATTGCTTCCTTCATTTCCTCACTACATGATGTCTTTGTATCCATCATATCTATAAACTTCCCATCTTCATCACCTACTATGTTTATTTCTTTGTTATCTCTTGTCTCCTCTCCATCATCCAATGTTTTTACTTCCTCATAGTTCACTGCTTCAACTTCCACATCACCCACTGTCTCCACTTCCCTGTCAACTTCCACTTCCATGTCTTTATCATTTGCTTTATCCATTTCTGCATCAATGTCTGGAGATGCCTATAGATAAATAATAAAATTTGTGAATCACACTATCCAAAAGAGTAGTAATAACAATGACACTGCATACATGACATCGAAGAAATAACATCTACTAAAATCACTTCCATTTTCTCACACAGGAAAACATGGTTTCCCATTTAGAAACAAGCACGCTGCCATCATAAGCACTGGTTGAAGTGATCAGATGCTTTCATGCCCCCAAACAAGTGACTGTGGCCAAAGTAATACACAATAGCTCTTCCACCATACAAGTCTTGGCTTCTGGTCGTGCTCAATGGCAAAGGCAAAGAATAGTGCGGAGGTAGGCCACAGCAGACGTCTTCTGATGTCAAGTTCTCGTGCCTTAAGTGCAATTAAATGCAAGTACCTAAAGTGGAATAGGAACTTAAAATGTGCCATTTAATAGCACGAAACACAAATTAAACAGAAAAAGGGAATCATATCTGTCAAATTTCTCAAACCATCACTAACATCTGCTTTGTCAAAAGACGAATAAGTAGGAGCAACTATTAGAGCTAAGCCAACAAATATTTGAACACTAATACTGGGATGGGAATGTACTATTCAGCAACAGATAAAAATAGGATGAAAAGTTATCAAAGCCAACCAGCTATATCAACAGATCAGATTAAACAGCAATGAGAGTGGAAATGATCAAACAATTTTAACAAGGAATAAGATTCTTATGGTTATAAAATATCAGGATAGCAGGTAATAATCAACATACTAATAACACATACAAATAATTTATTTTAGACATTATATATTGAACCTGCTATTGCAGGAATACTAATAAGCATTTTAGTGTGTAAGAGATTATTATTGTCCATGCATATGGGAAAGTAATGTGTTCAGTCATGTGTGTGTCTGTGCAGCTGGCTGTTCAAACTTTTGAATGCCTTAAACTAGAAAGTTCATTTTAGCATGCAAGTATGTCATTACAATATTGCAGTAAGTTTGAGAACCAAGGTCATAAGGTCAGGGGCAAGGTCACTGGCACTAAAGACTTTGCTTCTTAGCTCATACCTAACTTCTACTTGTAGACATGTGTTAGTTAACAATGATAGTAATGATAATCTCAGTATAAATTCGTCTTAAGATAAGGTAACAATTCCTAGAGTAGCCTGAGAAGCCATTTCATACTGGATTACAAATAGCACCCCACTGCATGGCTGGATATGACAAGGAGTGTGACTCATTACACCTCTTTACTCCTCTTAAGGCCTGTAGTATATTATATCAAATTTAATACCATATTTATGAAACCGATATTTGTAACTGTCCCATGATCACTGGCAGTCACTGTCCTCGATTACAAAATATTAGTATAAACAAGGAGATTCAGCATCATTGACATAGTTGCAGAGTCCTTGCTTTGCATGTGAGATTGTGAGTTCAATTCCGTGACAGCTTATCCCAAAGACTTCAAAAATGGTAAATAATCCTTCCCTGCTTAGCACTAAGAGGTTTCAGGACAGATTATGGAAGTCGAACACACTACTACCAGTGGACAAACATTTCCAGACTCACAACAAATCATTGCTCTTACTTACAATTGCCTAGTCAAAAACTACAAATTTGAGAATGGAAGTCACATGTTGAAAGTTTTGATCATCATACAAACATAACAAGACTATGGAAAACCATCAAAGGCCTAGCTAATCCCTCAAAAATATCTTCTAAGGAATCCATATTCTTTGATGACCTGTGCATGTCAATGATCTAACTTCTTTAATCAACAATTGACAAAAAGTCATAGCAAACCGAGAATACTCAAACAGAAAATAATATTTGAACAATCTCTTTGTGGTACAAAACTTGAAAATTGCCTTGAAAATTTGCGGCATTGCGCTAAAATCATACTTAAAAGCTTTTATGTCTGACACTCTTCAGAGTATGAAACGTCAGAAAAGAAAGTATATGTATATGGCAACCTATTATTACAAAACATGTAGCAAAACTAGCCAATCAAAAGCTTTTAAGTATAATTTTAGCGCAATGTCGCAAATTTGCAAGGCGATTTAGAAAATAATATGTACAATTTGGAAAATCGATCTTACCACTCAAATTCAATTTATGACCATGAAAACGAAAATTGCAACTTAACATACTAAAGCCTCAAAAGCAAATGGACCTGATAATTTGAATATGCTAATGCTGAAACACCTTAAACCACATGGATTAAAATGTTTGAGAGCTTTACTTAATCTCTCTTTATGCAATTGCTTCATTCCTGCTCTGTGCAAAATTGCACTAATCGTCCAATTCTGAAAAACCTGGTAAACCTGCTGATGAAGGAAAATCATTCCAACTTATTTCTCTACTATCTCCAGTAGCTAAGACCCTGGAAAAACATCTTGTACCTCACGTTAATGACACAGTTGATTTTGCAGAACATCAACATTTCGATAATCTCACTCTACAATTATTGCTTTGCACAAATTGAATACACTCATAATTTATGGCTTTAATCAACAAACACCTTGCTCTCAGACTATTGTTGTTGCAGTGGATTTCACTAGTGCTTTTCATACAGTTGATCATGCCGCGGCCTTTTCGTATAGAAATTGTCACCAACATGGTAAATCGCCCACATTGATAAGCTTAGGAGGGCGATCAAGCCTCAAAGAATTTTCCATACTTCATGAAGCTTTGTAGTTCGACCTGGTTTCTTTTTGGATTCATGACGGAAATTCAATTCCTGAAACAAACACGATGATACAGACTTAGCGATGGTAGACCAAGCAATTAATCAACTCTGCGATGATACTGACTAAACAATTGATGAACTGTCCACTTTGGCATAAAGAGTGTCAAAAAAGGTTCGCCGGAAGCCTTTTTTGGTGACAGGCCATTATCTTTATTGCTTCTGTCTTTGTCTAAAACGGATGTCTATAAATCAGATAGTTTAGAAACTAAAAAACAAAATGGGTCCAAAAGATGTTTTCGTGAGGGTAGTCAAGAGTCCTCGAAAATCATTTGGCGAGGGCAATGACGAGGGCGATTACCCACATCAAACAAAAAGGCCTGATCATGCCATATAACTACAACATCCTAAACCTATTACTTGTTGAATTGCAGCTCATCTTAATGGAAGGTAAACATATGTCAAATATCATGTTACTAAAACAAAATATCACAAACTCAAACAAGGCATACCACAAGGTGCTGTTCTCTCACCAACATTCTTCAATATTTACATGCAATATATTGCTATTAATGTCATTACCTATGCTGATGATATGACAATTATCACTTCAGGACCTACAATTTCATCTTGACGAGAGCATTTAAATCTGTACCTATAATATGTCAATAATTGTCTTAATGATTGCAAATTGATCTTATCTGCATGCAAATCTACCACTATACCTTTCAAAACATATTAAATACATTGTCCATGTAAAAACTGCACTACTCTGGCACAACTACAAGCTGGCTATAGTACTATGCTAAAAACTTGGTTATATCATGTTGGTCAATCTCAAACTAGTCATTGTCCACATTGTAAAGTATTACCTCACACAATGAAACATATATTAAATTACAATGTTAATCCTACCATGTTAACTACTGATCTCTTATGGACTGATCTGGTAGCTGTTGCCTGCTTCCTTGGTCTAAAAACTGATAGTTCAGATTAGTTCATAAGCAGCTACAATAATAATAACACCAGTGGACCTCTACTGTATCATTTACAGTGCTTGCATAGCTGTGTCACCCATGGGTTGAGACAACGGAGATGGGTGCTGCCCTATACACCAAAATAGTGTGGGATGGAAATTGACTTACTCATCTCTAGAGATAATCGATTAAGAACATTTAATACAATTATATCTCACTTTAATTACGTTTTTATAACTAAAAATAAAAATGGACAACATGGATTAATTTTCATTGGCATTATGTCTACGGTAGCCAGAATTGCAGCACAACAACAACTGGATTTTGCATGAGCGATACAGCCAAAATTAAGTGAGTGTTTGCTATCCTATTTCATACAATAAATGAGCTACAATCTATTGATGATTTGGTATTGATGTTTTGACCACTTTCAGGTACACTCATTCAAGTCTGATCTTAAGAAACTGGAAACAATAAACATAAAAAAATCCCAGTATCCCTTACTAGAAGGGCCAAGGTATAAAAAACTTCTAAGCCACACTCATTATACATATAGCATTTACACACAAACGATTAATGAAATATTTAGCATATTTTCATATTACAAAATAATTTGACTTTGATTGCCAAATATCAAATTAAAGAATAAAATTCCATTAAGTGGGATTGATTACAATTGTAGGTCCTCATCAAGATATGCTAAAAAATGCTATTCTAACCTGTTGCTCAAGAAGAAACGTCTTTTCCATTTCATGATCAACTGTCTTTTGCTTAAGAGTAGTAAATAATTGCTCTTCTTTTTCAGTGACATTTTCATCATTGGTGCTTTCCATTTGGTCAATTTCAACAACACTACCTATTGATAACTCTTCATAGGCGACTTTGGATGGTTCAGTTTTTTCCAGATTTTCATATACAGACAATTTTTTCCCCCTTTTCTTCTCGTTACCTCTATATTTGAATACTGAAGGGATGAAATCTGGATGATTCACATCTTTGGTTGGGCGACCTGATAAAAGAAAATGTTACAAAGCCTTTATTAGTCAATGCCAAATTTGTCAGTGTTTTGGTAAGATTGGATAAAAATCTGATCGAAAAAAAATCGAAGAAATGTTTTCAAACTTGTTCAAGCACACCAACCTGATATAAAATGCTCACAGCAAACGTAAACATAATTTCCATTAGGGTACCATGGTGTGCCATCAGCATTGACCCGTTTAAGTGCTTTCACCCACTTTTCCCATTTCTCCCTCCTTTTTTTCCTGTCCGGGAAAATGTGGAACGTTAATCCCGGCTTTTGCATCATGCTATGATTTGTACACCCAACTGCTGCACAACTTTTAGGCATTTTGATCTGTAAAATTCCACGTTAGTGCTTTGAAGAGCCAATCTTGACCAATATTGTTTTCAGTTTTCACCCAGCAATTGTTGCCACCTGCAGTTGTCAAGGGGAACCGAATCGATATTACTTGTCTATAAAACATAAGCCCTAGTTCTAGTTTTGCAACTGTGATGTGTAACAGACACGGTAATTCTTCAAAACAACACTTCTTCAGTGTTGTAAAAGCGATTCAGAGTAAATGACACGGTGATAGTAAAATTCAAAATTCATTAAGTTAGAAAATACACTCGCAATAGCGCTGTAGTCAATACGCGTGCCTATCTTCAGCAATATCGAAGGAAAAAACAAAACGAGACTTACTTGAACACATCTTAACAGTCTATACCCACTACGCACGTTTTAATCACATTAAACCTCACCAGTGTTCACTCAACTACCTTGACAAGATTGTCAAACGACCTAACATTTCGTTAATGTAGAGACATAGTGTCTGGCCAGAGCTTTACGGCAACATAAGTAAGTTAAGTCAACGATCGTAGAAAAGTTAACTGCACAGTAAAAGCCATAAACAATTCACCTACCATGACTAGATTTTAACTCAAATCCGAAAAGTAACAAAATATGCTACTGTCAGTGTTATGCGTAAAAACTAATCCGTTCGCAAAGAAGGTTTTTATCTAACAAAGACGTGCGTTGAGAACATAGACGTTCTATTAAGTCTATGGTTGGCAACTACAAGGACGCCATCTTTGCATGAAAGTCAACTGGAAATGAGGATGCTATGCTCTGAAAAAAAAGGACTGGATTGAGCACTATTGTTTAATATTTGAAGCATAATGAAATAGACCACGGCCATTTTAGTGTGACCACAGGTGCTCAGAGAAAAGAGACAGCCACGCCGATAAAGTTTCATTCATAAGGTTTTCATAGTTCAAAGGTATATTCAGCTGGAGCACTAATCAAATTTTTAAGTCCTCGTATTTACTTTGTGTTAGTACAAACATGAAACATAAAATTCAGGGGCGGATTTAGGGGGGCTTCATGGTTTCTGGAAGCCCCCCTTTGCCATGTTGATATTTTGTTGATAGAGTTTAAAAGAAGGTATGCCTGTCTTAATTTGGGAACGTTTAATAATTACGTAACCATGATATGACGGTAGGTAGGTGTAACCTTCTTGGTTACGACTGATTACGATAAATATGTGTGATAGGTAGGTCTTTAAGTTAGCCATTACGTAACCCTGTATCTATGCGCAACCATTTGAAGAATTAGTTCAAATTTGGACAGAAAATGAGGAAATGTAACTTAAAAAAACTTCTGTACCGTACGTATACTAATTATATTTCATCATCAAGCCTTCGTGCATTCTATTGATTTTGAGGGAGGTCTCATTTTAACGGTCGCACTGGAAGGATTAGCGAAACTTTCTTGCCGCCTTTGTTCTTGAAACATAAAGATTAGGTTTTTCATGATAAATTTTTGGCGCGCCCTGTGCCTATTTCCATTATGCACGCATTGTTTTCGAGATAAAAGCCGCTCCGCTACATGAGGGAAATAAAGTTCCTCCCAGTGGGGCTCTCAGCGCCCCCAAACCCCCAGCTGTTTGAGCAATGACTCCGGTCATTGAGTACGTGACTGCGGCACTCAATTTACACGTCTAACCACTAAAAGTCTTCAGACTGGAACACCCCCCCTCGAACTTTCTAGATCCGCCACTGAAATTAACTGCCTATGTTATGTATTTCAAATATTGGGCGAAAACAGCAAACATTGACGATGTTGGGTTGCTACAGTGGTGATAATATTTTGCAGACTTGGAAAAGAATACCACCTACAAATCATATTACAGAATGAATAATCTCTTTAGTTCATGAGATCCTATCGTCATTACAAAAGTGGTTATATTCCGCAAACTAAAGAGTCTATAAACTTTTGGGCTTTAAACAATCAAAATTGTCAATTGAGCCTCTCATTTTCTTGAAGGGAGCACAAGTGAGAACTACTGAAATTTGAAATTACAACTATTAACCAGTCAAAATCTGGTTTCAACCATTTCCAGCCCAGCTTTAGGCAGCAAGAGATCACTGTTAAAGGTCAGCGAGAAGGTCGATGGTGGCAGCAGTTCAGCAAACTGTTCCTGCTAAGTCAGGGGCGGATCAAAGCGATGGCGAGCATTGCTAGCATAAGTCATATTTTCAAGGCAGGATTTCCAAGTTTTATTTAGAGGTAGCATTGTATTGGTGCAGACAGCTTAAGAGTTGTCTGTAGCTCAGAATTTCGCAGACTAAGCAGAAGCACAGTTACCCTCACTTTTCCTTTGACAAGAAATGGTGTGAGACCACAGATTATCACAAAACTGGGTCTTGACTTCCAGACTTCAGCCGTTTAGTTAGTGTGTTGCGCAACAGTGATGTTATGTATGTGGTCTGTAGAACGTCATCTCCGAGATATACTTTCTTTGGCCTTACATAGACTCAGTTTAAACAATCCAATCAGCACATGAGTTGACTTTTGCTGGGAGGGTAGCAAGCCAGTCAAGAACTGACTTGACTAAAGCTCAGAATTTTAAAACATTGACTATGAAATGTTCTAAAATAAGAATGTTTAGATCGTGTTTTTCACCACGGAGATGAGAAGCCACGCCCAATAAAACATGGCCACACCAAACTTTAAAACACTAACTTATAGTCAGATATTTTCCTGGATCCGTCCCTGTAGTTATATTGTGTCAATCGTCTCCCTCCACAACACAGTTCTACAAAAACTTACTGATGCGGGAGGTACCAGATTAGATACATAGATTTGATTAAGGGTAAAGTTAGCTTGGGTCACCACTGAGGAAGTCAGTGCTTGCCAAGGATCGATAGTGGTTGTCTTAACTGATTAGTACAATACTACGAAAGGTGCCTGACAAGAAATGACGACGAGAATTGTTATTGAAGTCGGAGACATTATATCCTTAAATCTGAGAACACTTTTAAACCTAAGCGTCAATCTTTAAAGTCAGATTCCGATAATATTCAGGCAAACTTCTAGCTTCACAAAATTATACCTTCGCTCATGCAGTTCAATTATCATGAAACATATCTATTGCATAATTAGCATAATTTAGCACTAGACTTTACTGGGTAACCTGGAACACATTCGTCTCCGTGTTATATCAAGGCAAGGTTCGTATGAGAACATAAAAAAATAACGAAATGATACTTTATATAAACATAGGGTTTGTAAAATGATAAAATGAAAGATTGTATTTCCAAGAGAATACTTTCAAACTAGTCTCTATTCGTGGATACTACAGCTGTTAACTATGTGAGCGACTGCATCATCTCTGACGCTGGAGTTTAGTGCAAAGTTTGGAGACATATATGGCAGTCCTGAATAAGAAAAGTCTTGCCTTTGAGAAACAAAAAAGCAAGCAAACAATAACCATGAGTTATTTGTGGTAAGATATGCTTTTAAAGGTGATACACATTCGATTTTATGCTTTGTAAAAGAACTTGAGAATCGAAAATTCATATTAACTGGGAGAATGCAGTCGTAACTAAAAGGAAGGCAATTAACGAGAAACAAAAAAGGGCTGTGTCCATCATCGGCTGGTGTCATCTCATCTTCTTAGTTGTCTCAGTTCATGAGGCAATACATCATCTTTTCGATTTGTATAGTATATAAGTTTAACGCAAAAATGGTAAATGAAAAATTCGAAAATATATTGGTTGCTTTCGAAAGAATAGCAGGTGCAAATCTACCTTATAAGTGCTGAAACTATTTTCAAATCTGTCAACTTGAAATGTATATTATCAAAATTCCTCAGCAATATAAGATTAGTAAGACATTTAATAAACACGACTATTGTTTTAAGTTTGTAAGACATGTTTCGGATATACCTTATCCATCATCAGTTACAGATTAACAGCAACATTACAATTATAAGTTTAAATACTAGTGGTATATTACAATAATACAAAGTATTATGTATATCTTGCCAAGAATTAGAACATAAAGCAGAAGAGCAGCAAATAGCAAATCTCCCTGCAATGCGACTGGAACCACAAACACTGCCATTCTTCTACACAGCCTGTGATTATTTCTGACCTTACAACGTGAGGACGGGGCATAACAAAACAGCAAAGCATTATGGCGTGATTTTCACCTGTTTGAAAACAAGAGCAGTTCATATAGAATTAGCAACTGACTGCTCTACGATGGAATTTGTACAAGTTCTAAGAAGGAACAAATATCATTTGCTGCCGTTAGACTTTCACAAAGAAATGCCAAGAACTCTTAAGTTGCATTGCACGAAGCATAATTGGGGCAGGAGAGAAGCAAGAACGAAAAAGTCTCAGTCAAAAGTTGTGTAACACTATAGAGCTTCATAACGTATTACTGAGAGAGCTCCTCCTTAAGAAATTCCCCTACATATAATTCCCTGTAAATTGTATCCTTTACTTTATTATTGTTTTGTTGTATATTAGTTGATTAGTACTGGGTTAAAACTTCTTATGTTTGTATTAACTAAACATATCTAGTTTCTTTTTGTAGGTAGCGGCATTTTAGAAAAATATAATGAACTAAATGAACTAAATATTATTCAGTTAATAATTGCTGCAAGTCACCAGTTGATCTGTACCTCAATTTCGACGATCATTAGAGAAACTAGAAATGTACTACATTGTGACAAGTAGAAAATGGAACGGTTTATTAATCGACTCCTCCCAATAACTTAAAATCATTTACACACTTTACGGACTCAGTGGAAGCCATGTAAACAGGAGCTTTATCATGACATGAGTCGTGAGACCTACTTCGTCATGATGATTCTTTAAGATCAAGAACTACACTGAAGTCCTCAGATATCCTGGACCTATTGAAAGTATTCCTTACCAACACATGTTTCCTGTTTAACGATGACATATACACTCAAATGAACGGTGTACCAATGGGCGCTCCTACATCCTCTGTAATTGCTGAAATATTCATGCAGGCCTTTGAAACCACAGCACTGTCAACTGCTGATCAAGCACCATCCGTTTGGGAAGGTATGCGGATGATGTCTTTGCAATCATCAAGAAAGATCATATTAACAACCTGCATCCAAATATTAATTTACTATGGAGACAGAGGAGGAAAAGCAAATACCCTTCCTTGATGTCCCAGTCATAATGCAACCAGATGGCACCCTTTTGGAAGAGCAAGAAGTGTCATATCCAACTCAGATGACCTGAGAAAAGAAGAAAGACACATACAGAAGGTTCTCCGGTCAAATGGATACCACGCAAAAGATGTTCAGGTAGCTTTGCAAAAAACATCCAGGCTCAACCATGCCGCTGAACCAGAAGCAGAACCTCTGAAGCGAATATGCCTTCCCAATGTGAAGAACACAAGTGAACAGCTAAGAAGGGCCCTAAGACAACACAACATCCAGTGCTCCTTCTTTACAACGTCCACCCTAAGGAAGATGTTGTTCAAACCATAGGATCCAGTCCCTCTAAAAGAAAGCAACAACATTGTATACAAACTAGATTGTAAGGACTTTCATGCTGCCTACATTGATGAGGCCAAGTGTTCCTTGAGGCAAAGAGAAAAGCAGCACAAGAGAGCTGTTCAGAATGGTGACACTAAGCAGTATGAAATAGCTGACACTGTTGGACCCATAACCATACATTTGACTGGGATAACAAGAAAATTATAGACAAGGAGACGAACACAACAACAAGAAAAATTAAAGAAACCATCCACTCCCTACATCACAGCAATCACATCAACAGCATATCTTACAGTCTTCCAGAAATGTAGCTTCTAGCACGAGCAAAGGAAACAGAACAAACACAACACAGCTATGGCACCAATCCTCAGGTCATCTCGATCCCTGTCACCACGAACGTCCGCAGTGAGGAAGAACAAAATAGCTGTACCAGATCATTTCTAGTAGCCTGATGATTGGAGAAGTATCTCTCGAAACGTAGCTCATAAAAAGCATACGACTCACGTCATGATAAAGCTCCTATCTACATCATTTACACAGTACTTCGAAAAATGCAAGCAATTTAACAAATGCGCGGGAGCAAGCAATACAAAGCACGTGATAGGTCTTTCTCCCCCATGAGGACGAGGGATTGATTGGATATTTTCCTTTACTGTTTTTTGGGAAGAGGAAGTGATAAGATATTTTCATGTACTGATTGTCCTCAGAAGGTCTAGTCTGGTCAGTTTGCAAAAGGACTGCTACGGTGTGACTCAAAAGTACACAAGATGCAAGATGATGCAATGGCATATGAAATACAAGATTCAGCAATGACAAATGAAGCACATGATGCTGCAGTGGTAGAGAATATCTTATTAGAATTGTTACACCTATTAAGCCTAACACTTTGTTTGGCCGTTTAGAAAGAACTATGAGCTAAACACTAGTTATACAAGGTGAGTACATTATTGTTAATTAGAAAGGCTAATGTTTCTACCTAGCTTTTGCCGTAATAAGGCTTAAACCTGTGCAAAATGTTCTACCATCTTGTGTACTTTTGATGATGCAAACGGGGCTGTGGCTTCGCACGAGTCACCCGCACCCTAACCAACTCAACCGGTGCCCCACTGCCTTGTGGGCTAAGCTCTTGAGCCAAAGGCTAAGAGTGAGGTAACCTCAACAGAAACGTCTGAAGGAGTGGCACCCCCATTAGATCCCTCACTATGGCCTACAGGCACGTGGAGACGCCCTGGTGGTGGATCAAGTGTCTTCCCATCTATGGGTTAATTAGTCCCTCCCATCTATGCGTAAAATAGATGTCATCTTGGCAGCAGGAGCTGGCAGTTCTAGTTTGAGCAGCCGTCACTCTCCTGACGTTTCTGGCCATTCACAGACTTCTGGCAGACAGAAGAGCCTCGGCCAATGGTTGGCAGAAATCAGCTAGTTAGGTCACCACTGGAGGGTAACCATGGGTGGTGCTCCAGTTGCCGTGCAGATGTACTCCACTGGGTTCAGCACCACCAAGGTCCAGAGGTGTGAGTTTGTTCTGGGCAAGCATTCATGCAGTCTCTTCTGCTCAAGCGACATCTCAACGCATAAGTCTTCTCATGGATCACAACACATCTGTAATTCAGCGACTGGAAAAGCAATTGCTGATGCTGTCGTTGCCTGGCAGGGTTTACGTGGCAGGCGGGCGCAGCCAGGTCGTCATTCTGCTACCGCCTAACACTTAGCATGCTGGAACGTACGTTCACTCACCATTGGCTCAGATCATTTGGAATAAAAAATGCATACCTCAGGCTCTGAAAGGATTTGTACTGGCAAGGATTCTGCTTCCTCGGCTACATAAGTTCATCGACCTCATTATGCCAGAAAGCCAAAGTGGCTTCATACCATCTCGTTCTATAGTAGATATGGTGCTCTGTCTACGCTAACTACAGGAGAAATGTATCAAACAAAACAAAAGTCCCTCTACATAGTTTTGTTGACCTGACGAAGGCCTTTGATTATGTCAGCCGCACGGGCTTGTTTCATCTTTTGGAGTGCCTTAGCTGCCCAGAAACTTTGCTTTAACTTACTAAGGGCTTCCATGACAATATAAAAGCAACCACACAGCATGATGGTTCGATCTCCGATTAGTTTGATGTTTGCTGTGGCATCAACCAGGACTGTGCTCTTGCACCCACCATGTTCACAGCCTATTCCTTCAACATGCCTTTCCAACACCAAGTGGCATACTCTTGCACACAAGAACGTCTAGCAAACCGTTTATTGCAAAATGTTTCTGTAAACGGCTAATTGTAAAATAGGGATACCGTGACGTTATGAAATTGTGTTGACCTAGGTCAGATTTTACAAAGTCAAACAAATGTGATTAAATCCCTCTCCATTTACAAAACAGATAGTTGTGAAATTCCAAATAAATGTGGTAACTAG
>JANTCA010048442.1:0-18378 GCA_024741275.1 Chironex yamaguchii
ATATGATATGATATGATATGATATGATATGATATGATGTGATGTGATGTGATGTGATGTGATGTGATGTGATGTGATATGATATGATATGATATGATGTGATGTGGTGTGGTGTGGTGTGGTATGGTATAGTGTGATGTGATGTGATGTGATGTGATGTGGTGTGGTGTGATTTTACTAAATTTTAACCGAATTTACATTGTCTGACTTATGATTGATTGAAACGGTATGAATAACTCGAATCTTGCTACTTACTTTTCAGTTTATGTTTCGCAGGGCTATGATCCCGTGTTTAGAAAAACTGCCTTACAATATAAAACGTTTAGTAGGAGCATTACCTCCAGTTTCATCCATTTGCTTATCTTAGTATAATTGAATTAGTGCTATGTGTATTAAAAGATTTATTTAATCTCTCAATGCTTCTTTTAGGTCAAAGTTGTGAAGACAGCAAGGACTTTGCTGATCTTTGCTCAAAGATTGTTCAAAAGGGTCACTGTAATTTGTCAGATGCCCCAAAGATGTTTTGTAGAAAAAGCTGTAAATTTTGTTAATTCAAATAATTCGTGGAACTTGGAACGATAATTGTCGTGTTATTTTCAGCCATTACAAGTTCCAATGTATCTCTGAGTGATGCCATTAAGTGGCTGTTATGTATAGTATAATGCATACATAGCCGATGTTACCGTCTGATGTATGCCAAAAGTAAGAAATTTGCATTGTATATCCATCATTTTTTTATTTTGTAGCCATCTTTCATTACCCAGTAGGTTTTACGATACTTTAGCCGCATTTGAGTATTTTATCCTTTTTTATTCTGTGATCTTGTTTGTCAAGTCCATAGCCTTGAGGTTCCATTCTCCGGTCATATTTCTACATTCTCCGGCCACCTTTTTATATGCTATGGCCATATTTCTTTCATCTATGGCCACTTGCCTTAATTCTGTGACCACTTTCGTCTAGGCTAAAGCACTTTTCTTTTATTCTATGGCATATTTCTTTCATCTATGGCCACATGCTTCAATTCGGTGCCTACAGTTTTTCAACTTACAGCCTCATTTCTATACTCTGTGGCCACATGTCTCTAGTATATGGCAACTTTTTTGCATTCTGTAGGCCCTTCTTGTGCTGTATTTTGTATCTTTGGAGAACAACGATGAAGTCTGCTATACCATGCCCAACGAGATTATTGACCTAATTACATGCTCAGTATTTCAATTGTTTTGGTTGATAGTAGAGACATGCTCTGTTTGGAAAAATCAGTACAGTTCCATGTATATCTTAGCAATGAATTGACACAATTTTTCACCTCAGAATACTAATATTGTATCAGTGGTCTTTGACTATTGTCTACGCCTCTGTTAAAAACAGCAATTTGTGCCAATAACATTGTATCTTGACCATTAATTACACTGAAACGATCTCTGTTGTTCCGTGAACAATGCCGATGTATTGTCTTTACCATGTCCGCTGGCTTTTTGAAGTTATAATACATAATCCATTACGATTAATTAATGAATTAGTTGGTGTTGTACGTAGTCGGGAATACGTGCACTTAAAAGTATGTTAGGAGAATATCACTTTTGTTTTATGTTTTCTCAAATAGGAGTTACTTTGTACAAGCTTACATATGTAAAATAATGTAATTCATTTAAACAGGATTTTGTTCCTATATCGCACTCTTCCTTTGAGTATATCTCACTCTTCCTTTGAGTATATCTCTAATGCTTTTAGGTGAGGTAGAATATTTCATTCTTTAAGTGAGATTCCGCGTGAAGTCGTGCCAGTAATTCGGTGCTGTTTGCACTGGTATACGCCAATAATTTTTAAACTCACTAATGAAATATATAATCCATCCGTGACTGTGACAAAACTAGTTCTCCCTTTTCATGCAGACAAACAGATAGACAGACAGATCGATCGATCGATAGATAGATAGATAGATAGATGATAGATAGATAGATAGATAGATAGATAGATAGATAGATAGATAGATAGATAGATAGATAGATAGATAGATAGATTGATGGATAGATAGATAATTAATTAATTTTCTTATTATATTCTTCTTACATTCTCTAGGTCTTGCTATGAAATACGTTAGAAAAAAGTTACAAACTTTCTAAAATAACTTTTTGAACTAATGTAACAAAATGGCTTATTGTCCCACGAGCTGTTATATTTCCCTTTGCTGCTAAACATTATACAATGATCATGTCGTTGCTAGCCTATGGTTTCAAATTATATGACAGCCCACTCTATTATGTCTAAAGTTTAAGTAAAACATGGCATTGTTAAAAAGTAAATAGTGTGATTCCAGTTGGGATGCATGGCTTTCATAATACTGGTCCCAGTTGACTTTTTAGCACCTCTCTCCAAGCTTAAGCATTTTCAGTTTTACAATATGCCACCTTTCCCTTATTTCCCTTGGCCTGATTTGAAAATTGCACTTTGTACTTGTTAGTAATGTTCCGGTTTGCCACGCTGAATGTAACTGAGACTTGTTTCTGCTACAGACATATGTGTTGGATGAAGACTCGTATGGCCTGTTTGAATTACAAAAATAAGCTGGTATTAAGGTTTGCTTCTAAAACTCCATATTAAGTTTGGTAGGACTGTTAGTTCGTCTTGTTATCTGTTATTTCGTGGAGGGATTTTGTTCCAGAATAAGGAAGATTAGTTCATGTTTGTTATATCGTGGGGTAGTGGGCTCCAGAGTAATGCAGGTTAGGTTGTTAGTTCATGTCTGGTTTGTTATATAGTAGGGAGATGTCGCTCCACAGTAAGGCAGGTTAAGTTGTTACTTCGTGTTCAGTTGTGTGACATTGCAGCCGTACCGTCGATGGGGGAAGTAGTCAGCACAGTTACCAGGAGAGCCAGGATACTCGGGCCTCGACAGGCCGCAAGTTATAGTAGTTCATCTCGATTTGTTATTTTATTTGTCAACCTGAAAACTATTAGAACTATTAGCTTACTTTTTTCCGTTAGGTTGATTGAGAAGGTGAGACTTAGCAGGGCACTTCTATTCAATAAGTTAGTTTCCGACTGTGTAAAGAGGGCGATTTCATGGAAGAGCGACGTACAAGGATAACAGAGCGTTAACGTATACCTTTTGAATGATGCAGAAACGCTCACAGCTCTTGACATTCTACAAGCTGAATAATGAAACAGACAATTTTACAGCCCTAGCATTCTAGAAGCAATAGAATGAGACAGAGAAATCCACAGCTCTAACATTCTACAAGCAGCAGAATAAGCCAGAGAAATCCACAGTCCTAACAAGCTACAGACGTAGACCAAGAAATTCAGAACCCTAAACCTGTAGAAATTACAGAGCGAGACAGAAAAATTCAGGAACATTTACAATTCCGAACGTCATGATAGCCATAGAATGAAACTCATAACTTCCAAACTCTAAACGTCTAAAATGCATGAAACGGCACAGTAAACGTCGTTTTAAAGAAAACAGAAACATTTAGCCATCACGTAGCAAAACGAACACCTGACGTTTGGAAGTATTGTTCGAATTTTAAAAGAGATTGATCCTGAGTTTGGTGTTTAAGAAAAAATTTCCTGAAATAATACCAAACGAAGTTTTCTTTCTTATCTTCTGCTAACTAAAGAAAAAGATTGTAAACACGCCTCGAAGTCGTTGTTTCGTGCCTGCCTCAATAATATCTGTAGATAGAGATTATATCAAATAAGGATAAACTTGATCCAGTGTCAGGTACAATTTAGGGCACAGTGTGAACGCTGAAATGTGGTGAAAGGGAACAAAAATGACCATAGCATCTTTGATTTCAATTCGTGCTTTCAATAATGTTTTGATGCAAATGTTCTTTTGCAGTTTTAAATTTATCCTTGGGAGGTTCTAAACTAAATGGAATTTTCACTCATTGAAAACAACATATAAATAATTTATGATGTTTGTCAAAATTCTCGTCAATTTCTCTCACCGAAATTTTTAAACATTGTCTTTAGATGACCAGTCAACAATAGATTTATTTCCTGTTTAGGTACGTGTATATATAAGAAAAGATATTTTTCTATCAACGCAAGAAAGATTGACAGTGAAGTTAGAAAACACTATGCTTGACCACTGAACCGTAATCGCGTTGACCTTCCTAAAACATTTTTAATGACATCCTGTTTGGAACTTTCTATCACGGTGATAATGTTAGGAATACTTTAAGTATTCGCTCTTAACTGTGCTTTTATTTCCAACTAAAGTTTTGTTTATATAAAAGGAGGAAAATTCCTGTTCCTTTTCGGTAGAAAAAGAGGAAAACAGGTCTCATTAACATCTTCCTGGACCAAAATGTTGTATACATATAAACCAAGAAAACAGACCACACCCTTTTCTAGTTTGTGATTATTTTTATAATGTCTCAAAGCTTTGAGACATCTACATGTTTGCTGTTTTCTCAAAGTATGATTTTTCACTATGTATTGT
Source organism: Chironex yamaguchii (assembly GCA_024741275.1). NCBI lineage: Eukaryota > Metazoa > Cnidaria > Cubozoa > Chirodropida > Chirodropidae > Chironex > Chironex yamaguchii. The sequence continues at coordinate 4,450 of JANTCA010048442.1, forward strand.
AAGTGATAAACTGAACAATCTGTGGTTAATCCAGGAAATGCAGTTTAGGTTCTCCTTTCAGTTTGTAGTATTTCTACATCCATGTTCGTGGTCTTGAAAACCTTTATATCCTACCAACATCTTCCTGGACCAAAATGTTGTATACATATAAACCAAGAAAACAGACCACACCCTTTTCTAGTTTGTGATTATTTTTATAATGTCTCAAAGCTTTGAGACATCTACATGTTTGCTGTTTTCTCAAAGTATGATTTTTCACTATGTATTGTAAGTGATAAACTGAACAATCTGTGGTTAATCCAGGAAATGCAGTTTAGGTTCTCCTTTCAGTTTGTAGTATTTCTACATCCATGTTCGTGGTCTTGAAAACCTTTATATCCTACCAAATTTTGAGTACTTTTACAAAAACTCTCTGTTCAAAAAAATAATGACATATCTCATTACAGGAACAAAGTGATTATAAAACTATGGCAAATTACACCTTACTTCTCTGCTGCTTTAATTCCGTACTCTGGTCAATTAAGGGACATAATAAATTCATGTGTTTATAAAATTTTGTCCTTAAATTTTTTTAGTCTAATTAATGTTATTTAGAATGGATTTTGTGTAACACGAAAAACTTGGCTTGCCATAGATCTGAATTTTTATTAAATGAGTATATTAGAGTTAAAAAAGGATAATATTGATAAAGTGGCACTCTTTCTTAATTTCATCCTCTTTTAATCTCAATGTTATCCGTCGTTGCTTTTAAGTACCATTCTATAAGATATTTAATCATTTCCCGTTTATTAGATAAATAATTTATACTTTTTGCAAACATCGCGTCAAATTTGGTCTATTTCGAATGCCAGTCAGTGTTCTTAGTTCAGTGAGACAACTGCTGCAATCCAAGGATTGTTACAATGACTATGATGAGTAACTTTAATATACATCTGATTCAGATGTTACTTGTATCTCTCGAATTAAGTAATTTGCAGCCGGATATTATAGACTTTTTAGGTTTAGCTTTACGTGTTTACAGTATGTCCTTATAAATTTTCTTCATTAACCCTACAAAAGTGATGATGATACAACAAAGTTGACGCATGCGTTATAGCATAAAACGTTTTACTACCTTGAATATTTTAGTATGCTTTTTACAATGTCAAATGATTTTATGACTTCGTTGTTATAATGAATTTCGAAAAAGGCAATCAAAATAATTGCATACGTATTGTAAGTCAAAATGGGTGACTTTCTACGACAGCTAAATGACATAGATGTTGATCTCAAGCGCTGTGATGGAGTTTATTATCACTGCTTTGTCACCTATTTGATTGGATACTTTTAGATTCCATGGTGTGCCGTGTTGTTTGACATTTGACCATGCAAACTGGCAAAAAATCTTGCAAGATTCTAGTCAAGAATGCTGCCTTGCATATTGCCAGTTTTCCTAACTGGTTTATATCCCTTTAGTATTCAATTCAAGTTTACAGTTGTCTGTTGTAAATGCACACGTGTTAGTGTTGATAGATTGATAAAGTAAACTTTGTGTTACTGCGTGGAGATGTGTGGATAAATATTGTTATTGAAATTAACTTTGTCTATTTGGCAAAGTGACATTAAAAATGTTAAGCAGCTTTTGGTCAAATTTAAGAAAGCTCAAATTACATCTAACCAAAAACAACGAAGATATTTGGCAAGAGAAAACAGTTGTTGACTATTTTCACAGTTGCTGTGAATACGATCAACAGTTCTAATAAATACTGTTTAAAACCCTACCCTTTCACCAAGAAAAGTGATATCAGCATAGGACAAACGACCAGTCGGATAAAAAAATTGTTAAGCAGTGACCATGTTAAGAGGATTGAAAGCAAGTGGCGTTGGTAGCTTAATACGATAGTGCATTGGGTATTCCTTTTCTTTGCAGCACAGTTGTACACTATTTTATAAAAGAGAAAAGGAAACTTCAGGGTCAAGGACACTTCATCAGCTTCATAAATGTGTTAGATTTTCCTTCTTTTTGTCTCTCGATCCCAAAAAATCTTTTGCTTGATTGTAAACATTAGATGTAATCCTGTTGAGTAGGATTTATAAAAGACTTCGAAGTCAAGTCATTAAAGTTTGATTAAAGGTGACGTTTACAACCTTCAGGGAGTTTAGGTGTATTCCAGATGAGTAATATCGATATTGAATACAGCGCCATCTACTCCTTATAATAGATTATAGAAATAATACGTAGCAAAACGGATGAGTTTTAAATTAATCTTGTATCTATTGTTCGATGTTGGAACGACAAGCTTTATAACTTTGCAAAATCACTTTCTTTAGGAAGAGAATTAAATATATATCCTCCCAAAGATCTTATTATAACAATCAGCTAACTATCCACAGCTGCTTGTTAGGAATTGTTTTTCTCCTTGTCTACTTGCTGTGTCAAAATTATCATATTCACCCTCTATCACTTGGGCAGTCCTTTTTGTTCACTGTGTCCATAAGTACAGGTAACGGATACATTTCGTTCAAGTCCATAGCTACTTTCTTACTGAACAGTCAAGCACCAAAAAGGTTAAATTGATAGCCTGTACAAGCGTTTCAGCAGAATATTTCGGTTCACATCGTCTTCTCATAATGGAAACTATTCGGCTTAATATTGCGGTTCTCGTGCTAATCTTCATTGCATCAGCAACATGTAGCATGTTTGATGCAAATGACATGGAGGAATTTGAAAGAGGTGAGTAAAAGTGTTCTTTTCTCCTATATTTGTTATAACTGTCGATCATAATCTTTTAAAAGCACGAGTACCAAAAAGCATATTATTTCTTTGTATATAATTATATATTGTGAAGTCACTGTTTTACATGTACAAGCATAGTTCTACTAAGATACATGTTTAAACAATCTTTTGTAGTAAAAAGCTTACAAGTCGCCTTGAAAATTTTCAGCATTGCTTTTGACCCATACTTAAAAGCTTTTTGTCGCCTGACACTCTCCAAAATGCGAATCGTCAGAAAGAAAAGTTTGGATGTGTGGCAAATTTTTTTTGAAAAAAAGCTTATGTATGTTTTAGCGTAATGACGCAATTTTTCATGGCGATATTGAAGATAAACATATTTACTATTTTTGCTCGTTGGTAGAAAACATCTCCTTGCATTATGCTTACTTGAAATAAGAACTGATCAAATAAATATCGCTCTTTTATTCTGTCAGATACAACATGCTTCCATATGAAATATAAAAGTTCTTGCAGTTGTAATTCTTGCGATAAACTTTGAACTACAGTATATCGTTTTTATTTTTTTCAGATCTGGTTGATCTAGAGTTGGAGGAAACCAAAAGAGGTTTGTTTGCAGTCATTTTTTAACTTTCAATGGTATAATATTTTGCATTACTTCAATTTGAAATTAATGCCATATACGTACTAATTGTTTACACTGTGATTAGCTTGTAAAAGCAGCAGAACAGAATTTCTTGTAAATATTATATATAATGACAACCTAAGTTTAATGTTGGTATGCTGAATATACAAATGAAACCTTACATAGCATAAGGACTCTGCCGAAACGTCGCTTAGAATTTTCTAAGGTAACTATATGCTCTCTTACATCATTGATGCGTGTGTCTAATCAAATGATTTATCAGTATCAGGATCCTTACGCTTAAGAGTCTTAAACAGTTACTTATCAAAAAATCAATTGCATTTTTAGTGTCAACATTATGATAATGCCTTTAAATTTTGTTTGCACGACCAGAAACTTTTTGGAAGCTAAACAGAAAGCAGAAAAATGTTTGAGAAAAAAACAACGTATTAAAATACTGTAAAAAGATTGTATAGACGATAAAGTTTATTGTATCTGAAGTCGTGCATTACGTCCGAAAAGTTTCCAACAAAACGTTTTCGGTATGAAACGATATTCGAAACATTCTTTTTCCAAATTTTCTTGTTTACCAAAGTTCAAAATGTCCTTGTTTGATGGGTATTAAAATGCCTACAGGTAGACCTAGGAAATAAAATAATGCTCCGTGTGATGTTTCTTTCCATTTTTTTTGATACTCGATGAAAATATTAAGGCTAAGAAATTATCTGTCCTCTGTTCCACCATTTTCAACCATTGTTGCCCTCTGGCGAGCCAATGTGAAAGACCATCAAAGGAATAAAATCTTTGTGATTTAAAGGTGCCCCTATGAAGTGTAAAGTGGTAACTGCAATTGCAAAGAGGTGTAGTAATTGCAAATTACCAGGAAATATCGGTTGAAAAACGGAAAATTCCTCACATTGAGCGTTGAGTGGGCAAGAAACACTTTGACAAGATTGAAAAGGAGAAGAGGAAGAAGGGTCGTAGCATAGAAAATACTGCAAAGATTCCAATAGTTGACGGGACTTTGAGAGAAGCTAGACTGTGTTTTCAGCGAGAAATATGAGTACTCACAATCACAGTACAACATTCTCTAGGAGCCGATAGTAGATTTTGATCAAACCATAATGGCATTCGTTTGCTATTTCAACATTAAGCATTTGCTTTTTCAATGTCTGGAAGTTTCCTTTCAATGCAGTTGATATACACGGGAAAGACAAATCACCGTCTTCCACGAGGCATCAAATTTCCTTAGGGCTTCAATGTTACTTTTACGTCAAACCATTCGAGCAATGAAGCAAAGGCATGGAGTATCTGCTTGAAGTCACTTTCCCCAACGTCGTAACAAGAAGGGAAGAAATGAGATTCTATGTAAGGCTTTGCTGCTATTTGGTGTGATCAGGGGACACAAAACCCAGTCTGTAATTGATCTGATCAAGGAGTCCAATTGTGTATCATTGTTTGCGCCACCAAATTTGACCCACTACTTTCAGTCGTTGACTTTGGTAATTAATGCAAAAAATGTAACGTTCGGTATATTAGAAAAGTCACAAGCTATTGGAAGAAGGTTCAGATCCGAATGCAATAAATTTCAATCTAAATCTTGTCTTGAAGCCAATCTATGACCATTGGCTCGTACGTTTCTTTGTCCCTATGCAGAACTAGGTGGATCTGTTCAAACGGCATTTCATATGGCTGGTATTTCCGATGTGGTAACCATAACACTACTTAAACAAGTTTCCACAATCAAGAACTAGTTTTCACAATCAATGTTTTAAAAACATTAAATTATATATCAGATATATCAACGAAGTTGCACAGTCTATTCTTTTGGATTAAGACGAGTTTAATTTTCTTCAAAGCATCATGATTTCTGATAACCTTTAGAATTAATTTAAAATTTAGTATTGTTGTAAATCACTGGAGAAATGAGACTTTGAACTATACAACTTTGCAATTGAAAATGGGAGACCTTATAGCAGTACTTAATTTCGCTTGAGTACACAGGCATGTCTTAAGCTATAATCCAAAGATTGTCTTTGGGTGACTTCATAGTAGAAATAGACAAGAGGAGCTTCTTTAAGGAAATATTTCTTTTAAGATTCTGTCAGACAAAGGCCCTTAAAAGACTTTCTGTTGCAAACTGTTAGATAACATGGAATTATTCATTGGGAAAAAGAGCTATCACTTAAATTCGTCAAGATGCGATAACAATGATGCTTAATTTGATGAATTTGTAGTGTAAAATAACCTAAAAGAAAGAAACTAACCAAAGATTGGTTCTGGGAAAACAACGAAAATGCACAAAAGAACTGAAAAACACAGAAATGAAAAAAAGCCCGTCTATAGGGGCTAAGTAGAGCAAACGGTATCTCAAACTTTTAAAAAAAGGTGCGTTTTCAAGTAGCAATGAGGCCCATAATAAAGGATCAAGTTTTCAAAAGCTATTTTGCAGTACTTTACGGTAACCAATCTATCCGAAAAAGTTTCTCAAGTCAAAATCTGACTTCTTTGCTTTGTTCTCCATTTCTGCCCAATTGAATGATGAAAAACAAGACGTTAACGGCATTAAACATGCCGCTGATAAGTGGATATTCCAACAGACAGACCACATGTCATAAAAGATCCTCGCAGATCAAGTTAATATCTTCGACCGCTATTGTCTTGCCCTTTACCTCAGGGTATAACCTAGAGGACTTACGTTGCCTTTATTGCCTAAGACTGACTGGACCACTGTGAAGTCTTAGTCAAAAACGTCTCATTCATTTCTCTCTGTCCTGTGCAAATGTACAACACGCGGAAGTGCTCGCCTGGAGGCTGTGTCGGCCGCATTTCGCTTTACTAAAAGTTTATGCATTTATGCACATATATTAATAATTATGCAATAATTTGCGCAGCAAAGACAGGAGACTAATGAATATGACACGAAACTCAAGACAACTCACACATGTTCTGATAATTTCAGCATCTTTCGCGTGGTCGCTAGAAAGCTTGATAAGGAATTGATCCAAATACACAAGTAGTAGCAATTCTTTGTTTGAAGTCTTAGGCGCAGTTCACGGTAGTACAGCATCATCTGTTATCTTGTCTACCTAACGAATAGGTGTTCATTCTGATTGTCGTCGTTTTTACACTTGTCCTGGACGGCCTCAAAATCCACCAATGTTGAGCGTTTCCATTGGAGCACTTGAAACAAATAGCTGAATACTGTTAAACTTGGCTAAATAGTAAAATACTTAAGAAACACCATAAAGAACGTCACAATTATTATTATGGCATGTTTGGCTCGTTTTTGTGGTGGCAGTTACTAAGCTTCAAGCAATACCCGGGTTAAACTTTAAAAGAGCTTGTAGATACCTCCCTAGCGTATTTATTTGGAAAGATCTTCTCCCCAGCAATGGATAGGTCATCTGATATTGTTAACCTCTACCGTCCAATATTTATCCCAAAGAAACCGTCGCGAGTATGCTGGCTGCGTAGTAACACACAACAGAAAATTGTATCATACTGTAAACTATACTGCTTTAATAAAAATTGAGAGTAATAATGTGTCTATTCGGAAAGTGGAAAGCAAGATACTTCAGAAAGATCCAGTCCTCACCAACTTGTTGAAGCCTTGGATAAAGAAGGGTATCATGCCATGAGTTAAAGCATTTTCTGGGAGCTACGTTTTGAGTTATCTCATACTCAACATTAGGCTGCTACAAAAGAGGTCATAAATCTATTTATAACTCAATGTGAAAGTCCCGATGAAGACCAGGGAAAGTGGAAAAGATATTTTAGACTCTGCTTTGGATGAAGCTTATTTCATAGTTTCCAAAAAAATCATTGAATGTAGCTTACCGCTCCATTGCAGCATCTAATTTTTAGGCGTTGCAAAATGAAGCAGAAAGGTTTGGAGAGAAATTGGTAAATTCTTAGTTACAGCAAATCTACGAGAGATAACTGAGATCGATGCAAAGAACACGTTTTTGCTTCTGACTGTGTGATAATGAAACCCAAGATGGTAAATCATTAGTATCTTGCCAATGGAATATTCTGCGAAAGAAATAAGCAAAAACGTATTAACGTATTCTTTTCCAGTCAACCTTAAGTTGTACAACGTCACTCAGATTGGCTTTAGAGCAAAGTGTGTTTTTGGTCATGATTCAGGGCTGGGTAAGCTACCCTCCTAAACTCTTAGGTAACAGCTTGATTGAAAGAAACGTAACCAATTTCCTACCATAAATAACTAGCAAGACATCTGTTACAAAAAGAAACATTAAATTCTTTGTGGGTAAACGAAGAGAATTTGCCAATGGTCACCTGAAAAGAAATTTTAAAAACTGAACAAAATATGCTTTTCTTCATATAGCAAAACTATACATACATCAGGCATGTAGCCATAATATCTTCCTGGTTTGTATGTCATTTATCTTCCATCTGCTTCTTCTTCACCATAAAAAGGTCTTTTTTCCTGGACCCAACTATAACATACCTGGTGACATAAATGTTGACTGGTGATAACAGCTTTGCATTTTTTGTTTCATATGCCCTGGATCGTATTTGCAATTTTTTTGATATACACTTTGCCTTCTGTTTGTCATGTTACTAAAATACTTTTATGGCTTGCATGTCGTGGATCTTCCATAACAGCGCCTTTGTAACCATAACATCCCTTGATCACCATAACGAAAAGGTTTTTTTCCTGAACCCAGCTATAAAATACCTGGTGTCATAAACTTTAAGTGGTGATAACAGCAGCTTTGCATTCTTCCGTTTCTCATGCCTTGGATCATACTTGCAATTGTTTTCATATACACATCATCTTCTATTTGTCATATTATTATTGTATTTTTGGTCTGCGAATCGTTTATTTTCAATTACGGCTCTTTCATCACCATAATAAAGTGATGTATGTTTCCCTGTACCCATATGTTACATACCTGGCGACATAAACTTTACTATTGATAACAGCTTCGCATTCTTCCAATTCATGTGCCTTTGATCAATTTGCAATTGTTTAAACATACAGTTTGTCTTCTATTTGTGATATTACCATTATACTTTCCTGGTTTGCATGTCGTCGATTGAGCATCACAGCTCCTTCGTTACCATAACAAAAAGGTTTGTATCCTGGACCCAACTGTAATATATCTGGTGACATAAACTTTGTCTAATGATAACAGCTTGGTATTTTTCCGTTTCATGCACCTTAAATAATCGTTCCATACATATATTTTGGTACACACCTTATCTTCCATGTGTCGTATCACCATAATATTTTTTCGGTATACATAAAAAGATTCCACATTTTTCCGGATGTAACTATGAAAAACCTATAAGAAATAACTTTCTAAGGATGTTATTATTTTTAAATGAATTACTTAAAATTACTTAATGTAGTATTTTTCTATCTATTTTTTAACGTTTTGAGCTTGGCTTTTTAATATTGCTCCATATTGTAGCTTGTTTTTTAGAACCTTATAGATAAATTACATTTTTCATTTTTAACACTTCTTTGAACACCCATGTTTGAACTCGTACAACATTAATAAACGTTTTGTACTACTTATAAAGAGTTGTGTTTATCGTTACTGTTTGCATTTTTTTATATATATTCTATCTTAGCAGTGTTATTTCAATAAATCTGTTAAAGGGTTGCAAAGATAGCACGATTGCAAAACAATCCCCTGTCATGTTCCTTGAGACGTCTCATTGCCAGACTCAATGGCGCTTAATAGAGAGTCTTATTATAGTCATTTCTCAAGTGCATCTTGAGTTTTTACCCCCAATTTAACCCCTACGTAATTTAAACTGATGAGACTTTGACTGCCAATTCCTTATTATAGCCAATAGCAAGCCTCTTTATGTCATCTTTAACTACCGCATAGTACGTCTTTTAAACTTTCCATTAACAAAGTGACACCCTTCTTTCTTTTTAGGTCAGCCGTGCAATGATCCGTTTGGAACATCACGGTGCCAGAAGTTCCTGAAATTTGGATTTTGTGCCAAAGACTACCGATTGAAAACTCTATGCGCTAAAACATGCGGATTTTGTGGACGTAAGAGTTTCGTCATTGTTTTGTCCAAAGTCACCTTATAGATGATATAGTGATTGCTTTTCCAGTTTTTAAGCTTTAGCCTTGTATCTACGCATTTAATATGCAACGTCACTAGGGCTATGCTGACAATGTTTAATGGTGTTACGTTTTTACTGAGGCGATTTATACGTGATTAAAGTTGACAGGAGAATAGTTGCAAGACACACTACTTTTATCATTGTTTAATTAACCGATTGATTGACTGATTGATTGATTGATTTACAAGAACCCTTCTTATCTTTGCAGTGTACGACCTGCTCGCGTTTATTGCAGGCGATGCAATAATAATTTATTTAAACTAAACAACGCAACACCGGTCCAATTTATCGTATTTTGACCTCATGTTGTGATGCCTTACGCCTACAGTTAGAGAGGACGACAGATTCAACTTATGTTTTCTTGACCATACTCAGGTTAAATGTCTTTAAATCCAACTTTGCTATACATTTGGTTGATCTACAATCCTAGTACGATGTCACAACTTCTAGATAGATCTCCTTTTGGTAATGGCTAGTTAAAATACACTAGAATGCCAGGCATTTGTTCCTTTAGTTGTGATTTTTTAATTAGGCTCACAAGACAACAACAATGCACCGAAGAATTGTCAAATCACATTGCCAATCAAAAATTATACTTTCGAATCTTTGACAAATTTGAGGACTTAAGTTTGTAGATCTATTTCCTGTTTGTAGAATATGATGTAAGAAAACATTGGAAAATTTGCAATGTTGCTCAAACAAGTCGTTACTTTGTGTGATATCTGCTATCCATCTTTCTCTACTTTGTTATAATTGTCAGATGTATACATAAGACTTTCGGTTTGGAATCTATCTAACTTCTAGTGAAACAGATCCAGTCACAAGACATGCGATCTTTGGGAACACAACTTTCAAACATCTTGAGTTAGAAATGTTAAGAAACATACTAGCATAGCAAATCTTAATAATCTGAGTTGACTGTTGATGGATGTAAAGTATGGATAGTGCAGATAGAAGGATGCATGTGTTAATTGTAATCCAAATATCCAATGTATCTTAAATCTAATTTTCAAGTTTTTTGAACGAGTAATATAGAATACTTCCCATAGCTTGAAGCCAAACCTCTTGACTACACTTCTCCGATTATTGCTGTCATCACACGTAGATTAATATTATCTTTGTAGGCAGTTGTATGTTACGTAAGTATTACATGTCTTTCATACAAGGCGATCGTTAACATTTGTATCACAAAAGACTGGTTTTTATTCAAACACGTGTGCATGTAATAAAACATAAAAAATTTTAAACAGTTATTCATTCATTTATTTTCTTGGTTTTATCAATATCTTATATCCTTAGGGATGCCAACGGTGCCCCATTGTGCGAAAACATCTCTTGGTTGCTGTTGGGATGAAACAACTCCAAAACAGGATTCCAGTGGTAGTAACTGCCCAGGTATATACCTATTTGCATCGCCTCTTGCTCTTTTTCAGTGCTTCACTTCTACAAAATCAAAAGACTTTACACAATACAATGCAGTGCAATATATTTTTAACGGTTACTGCAAGCTGTGTTTCTATCCGTATGATCCAATTAATTATTTATTCTCATTTAAATAGCAAAGTAGTTTAATGTTTTCGGTACTGATCTAAAAAATCAGAAGTGTTAAAGACATAGGAAAGTTAAGAAACATGTATTTAAAATATGTAAATCCTTTTATCTCAAATGATAAAACAAAATGTCTCCAGTGCATTAAGTCAATAATTATTTTCAGTCCAAGGAGTTGTAGAACTGATGCTTACTTAGAGTAAAAGCTGGTAAAGTTTCTTTCTTCCTTCTTTCTTCTCTTTCTCTTGTTCTGATTCTTATATATTTGTATTGCCTTGTTGCTTTTATGTTCAGTTCTTTATGAAGATTTTTTATGATTGCATCCATAAGTTTCTGGTTTGTCTGCAAAATATTGTTGTTGTTTAACCTCTTTTACATACTTGAGTTATTCTTCCTCTTTGGAAAATTAATGCATGAAAGTAATATTCAGAGAAGCTTAAAAATTAATCCATATTACTTCAGACATGCGTGCTGAACTTTATCTTGCGGGCATGAATCTGCAAGGATGTTTTTAAAAATCCTCTGTCGTCGTCTTATCTTCCTTATGCTCATTTTTTCGTTGCAAATAGTATCCTTTTATTTACTATTCTGCAAAAAACTCCGTCTTTTACTTGAAAATTTATTGATTATCTTCAGTATGCATATAATGTATTAAATGACAGATTTTCTTCCATTCCGACATTGACATAGTTGGGCACCAAATTCGTTTTCTGCTTAGACTTTAAACGTTTTGGTCTCATTCGACAAAGTTGTATTTACTATGATATTATCTTTTTAATTTTCCAGTTCTTTGTATCCAGTTAAATTATTCTATATGGTATAAAATGTGTCATTAATTAATACACATCGACAAAGATTTTTGCATTGTATTTGCTCTTTGCCACTGTTGCCATCCTCTAATTAAGATTAAAATTTCCAATCCTCGATGATGCCTGGTTCCATTCTTTTAATATCATCACTAAAATATCCTACAGTTAGCTGTTTTTCATTTAAATTTTGTTTGTCACCTGTACAGTTGAATGTTTTCGTAACTTGACTTTACAAGTTTCATTTATTTTTTCTCATCTTTAAGATATATTTTCTTGGCATCTTTACATTCCTGGAGAACGTAACTTTGTGACTTACCAAGCTCAATTTATTTTTCCTCATTTTTAAATTATATTTTCACATGACCACATGGTGTAGAATTACAGAGGATTCTTAACTTCACTTTTCCACACACAATCTCCAAGGTGATTAAATAATACAAGCATACATAACAGAATTCTATTGTCTACTCAAATATAGTTTGTCAAGACAAACCCAGCACCAAGAGAATCTGCAGAATGTTTAAGGATGACTGTCAGAGCAGCAAAGATGCTGGAAAGTACATGAGAAATGCCTGTCCCAAAACATGCGCAATTTGTGGAGTTGACAGTAAGACACGTTAAAATCATGTTTTAGATTTGAAATTACTTTTGATATACAGTTGGTAATCCATTTACAAATGTCTTACGTTATCTGGTAATACAGACAGGGGCGTCACTTTACGTTATGAATTGGGAGGGGAGGCGGAGTGACGAGCAATTTTTCTCGTTACAATTAACCCAGAATAAATCATCATCAAATTTTCACAATTTATAAATGAACAAAGCAATTATAAACTACTAACATTACCAAAAGAAACAAGAAGTCCACCTACTATGTCACAATTAAATTTTGTTCATAAGAAACACTCAACATTCGTTAGCAACAAAAATTGCCCTGCAAAAAGAAGCTTTTTTCATAGTTAGGGGTGAGGCAATCGCGTAAGCGACGCCCGTAAATAAAGATATTATGTAACTTTGTCCGCTTTACTTCTTAAAACACAAATAAATTTGCAGAGTGTCAGCCTACTTTCCTAAATTGAAATTGCTGTTTATGTTTACTGATGAAACAGAATTAATTTAGAAAAATTTGTGTGGAATACAATCCCCCTCGTTGATTTGTTTTTCATAGTAATTGTAAGGTTACTTGCCGTCTTACTCAGAATTGACTATTACATTCGTTCTATGTCACTTGTGACAAACAGACATTTTTTCGTAAACAAGTTTGGCATTTGACATTATTTTTTGTTCTTACAATGTTTCTAGTTTTCATATGTTATTACGTCTTTACGATTTTGACATTGTAAGATACCAATTTTATTTTTTAATATGTTTCTTAATAGAATTCTGCACTGACGATCCTGGACAGAAGCTCTTCTGTCCTGAGTGGAAGAAGAAAGGCCTTTGTGAAAACCAGAAGGCTATGATGTCTGTTTACTGCAAAAAGACCTGCAATTTATGCTAAAGAGATCTCAGATTTTTGAGAGAAGACGCAACGTTTACAGGTCTTTGTTTGCGTTGCTTAATCAAAGTAGTTTTTCACATGCTTGAATTTTTCACTTAAGTACCGAAAATTTTCAAAGTTTTAAAGAAGCCACTCGTATCACTTAGTACACCCTAACAATGCAAATAGACTTACTTACTTTAACAGGAAGTAATATTGGAATAGGTCACTGTTGTGCAGCTGATTGTAACTGATTTACTATAATTTGCTTATAAACTTTGCACGTCGATCCTAACATGCATTTGCATGATCATTGTATAGCAGTAGTGTAAAGTGTGACACTTTCAAAACAACTGCTTGCATTTGAACATTTGGTACTGAATATAGGCCACAGTTCAAGGCTTCTTTTGTTTTCTGTTTTTCCGTCCTCTAGTATTTTTTAATTGATCCAAAAGTTAAATGTATCAGCTAATGGCTTTCTTTTCAGTTTTCTCATGAGTTTGAGCTGCTTTATGTCCATACTTTAATAATATTATGTAATCTTGAAAATTCTCGACTTTGGAAGCCATGTAGACAGGAGCTTTATCATGACATGAGTCGTATGCTTTTTATGAGCTACGTTTCGAGAGATACTTC
>JANTCA010048453.1:0-18378 GCA_024741275.1 Chironex yamaguchii
TCTATCTATCTATCTATCTATCTATCTATCTATCTATCTATCTATCTATCTATCTATCTATTTATCTATCTATCTATGTATCTATCTATCTATCTATCTATCTATCTAACCTGCAATTTGTCAAAGTCTACCAGATAAGCAACTGCCATGTACTATGGTAGATGTAAGATGAATTTCAGTTATAATGCAGCAGAATGTTGCTTGAAATGTCACTTAAGTTTTAGTCTATTCACATGCTTGTTTCCAGTAATGCTGACAAGTATTATAACGTAATTTGTGACTGGAAAGAAACGATGTTTTAAATTTGATCTTATGAGGAAAGACTCTATGTTATTAAATGCTAAAGAGAAACACACTAAGTGTATAATGGGCGACGAAGGCAAGTGAAATAAGATTTAATGAAAAGAAATTGCGAGATATGGAGAAGAGAAGTATAGAATAGGGAGAGACAAACACCACATTATTTAAATTCTGCCTGACAGAAGTATATCGTCGAACGTATAGTGATCGTCACACGAGCACCTGCGTGTATGTGATTAAATAATCTCTATCTTTGACTCGTTAAGTCGATTTTAAGGTGTTATTTACACATTCTTGTATAATAGATAATACATAAGTCGTAAAGGGCTTAAGCATTGTTTGTTTTATGTCTATTCTTCTCGTTAATGGGTATCTATGTTACTAGAGTATTCTTAGAATTGATTAAATTTTGTGCATTGAATTAAATTGCAGTGACTTGACAATATTGCATCCCCTCTTCATCAAGGTGATTACACAGATAGATGTAATTGTTCTTCAGACATGTTTGAATAATACATTGTAGACGTATTAGCTATAGGTTTCCATTACTTCCTTTACTATTCCAGACTGAGAAGTCTAGATTTGTTTTGTCTTCTTTTAATCCATGATGGTACTAGTTTCCAAAAAGTTATCTCCCGACAAAACAAGAAGGGCTCAAGTCCCGACGATGTGGAAAAATTTGCCGACAGACTGTTTTGAAATTTATTGCACAATCTCTTGTAAGTCAACACATTTTCTATATTTAGAAACAGATGCTGAGGACCGGAATATTCACTTTTGCACTTATAGCAAGGATTAAATTGTCGAAATATTGATTCTATACTCTTGAGTCCCGAATATACGTTCCCACGCTTATTAACATGATGAAAAATTTTTCCCAGCAAATCCTCATACCAGACCCCGAGTTTACTTTTTTTGAGTCTGAAAAGTCCGATCCAGTATTAAGTAACGTAAGAAATCTTGTTGATCATGTTGCTTACGGTTAAAACGACCTGGAGAACCCATTTTTCGTTCTCACTAAATGGAACAGCAAAGTGCATACAACAAAGTTCGTCGTAGCGTAAAGAAGGGAATCGTAAACAAAAAGCCAGAGTAAAAACCTTATTAATTCAGACATTCATTAAATTGTCTTGTTGAAAATATGTTTTGTTCTGTATCAAAAAAGAGTTTCATGAAACTCAGCTCCTCCAACTAATTTTCCAGCCACCCCGTCTATTAAATATTCCACATTTACTACCTGTTTTTGGAAATTTCCAGCTCACAGTTATTACAACAAAACGCCTATTTGGGACTTAATAGTACTTTAGTCATAAGAGAAATCGACCATATATACTTGGAAATAGAACATGGTCGTAAACAAATCATCAAATTTTATAATCCCCTATTGTAGCTAACAAAAGATCCATGGAAATACAACATCACCATCTTCGTATTTTGTCTTATTTGATTTCTTTCTTATTCTAATATAAAGAGATGGGAGGAAGGTTTTTAGGTACAGTCTTCAAACAATTGTCTATCTTTCGCAGGTCCATATGCCGACAATATTTTTTCTTTTTATATTTGGCTGTCAATGGGGTTTCATTAGAAATATTTGGGCGCAACAGCCCCCATGTTGCTTCCCAGCACTAACCTTGTTTTTAATGTCCTTTCCTCATTCGATAGCTAGCATAAAATGTCATGTTTGTCTACTTGAGCAATTATTCCACAAATGATAACTTTAAGCAAGTTAGGACTACTTCCCATCTGGACACAGTTGAATGACTATTAATAACAATACATGTAAATTATTTATGACAGCCTTTAGTCAGGATTGAATTACGTACGTTAGGACGCTATCAAGTCATTATCAAGAAGTTTGCTCTGATATGATTGATGTTTTTTTAGTTTTTGTTCGATGCAAACTATTCTTCAGAAATAACTACTCCTACCTACGGCATGGAACTTATGTGATCAGCAATGTGTTTATCGGTTAAATGATTTGTCCTCACTTAATCTAAAAAAAATTTGAACGCATCGTTCTGAAATTTTTCCAGTAGTCAGAGTTGCCCCAGGCCAGTCATTTTAAGGGATGATCTAGATCAGATCCGGGATTCTGGATTAATAGTACCGCAATGAAACCTTCACAAAATTTGGGCAATGAGGAAGTGTTCGTTTGGACAACCTTGTTACCATATTTTGTGATAATTTCTTCAGGAAAGGTCAACTAGCAAGGAAATCATTGTGTTGTTTGAGTACTGATATTGACTTGCTGAGAGTGTGCGCTCCTGAAGTTTTTCAAGGCTATGATTACCATTACCTCAACGTAGGGTGTACTTTGAGTCAATTACAATTAAGTTATCTATTTCAATAACAGCAATTAACATATACCTTCATAAAGATATATATTGCATGTCAAACGTTTGGCAAATATATGAAGACATTTATATGTATCTTATAACAAATTTTAAATCTGAGCTTCTGCAATTAAATAAATTATATTTTATCGATATTTTAACAAAAAATACTTCGTTTTGAGCTGTAGCTATTATGAATATGGGATAGTAAAACATCGTCCTTGAAACCTACGTCTTGGAAAACGCAAAGATAACACAAAATTGTTGAACAATTAATAGTGATCAAGTCAATATCGGTGCCATATTAAAACTATAGTTGAACGGATGAAAATGAAAGACAACACAATTAGTGCACAAGTCCTAATCCATCCAAGAATAACACTGCATCTTCTTTATTGCAAGCCTGAGTTGTTGCACAGTTCTTAAGCTTGAGCAACTAGAAAAATCACTCACATTCCACTTTTCAATTCATTCTTTCTTTTTAGTTGACGGTTTCCTATAGGGACCAAGAAAGCCAGATAAACTAATCTTGTTGAGTGAAACTGATTGTCAATCTGATGTTTTTATAGAAAGCCTTATACTAAATAAAGATTTTGGTGCCACGTAACCAAGGGCATCTACCACTAACCAAGCAGATCCCACTTGTGTTTACGGAACGTATTAGTACATAACATTTGAATATTTACATTGGCTTGGCAGAGGTTTGCAGTGAATAGTGGAATGTGACGTTAATTCCATTATCTGAGAATCTAGTTTTCTGGTCACGTCCTGGAGGCGAATTGTGGTTGTATTCTTTAGATGAGCCACTGAGTTTTCAGTAGTGTTTTTTAATACGTATGACTGTATCAAAGTGTGCGACAAAGTACTTTAGTGCAAATAAATGCGGAGGGAAGAGGAAAACTATTTCGTCATTAAAACTTACGCTCTTTTCAGTGGCAATTGTAATTATGGAAAAGTGGCTGATCTAGTCATTATTATTTTGATAGAAAATGTTAATGCTGGTATCTCTTCTGAATTTTTGGCAGTCCTTTATGGTAGTGTAAAACTACAAGTGCTTGCAACTAACTTCCATTATTTCGGCATGCATAGTTGAGTTAATTATCATCAAATAAATTATTTGATGACACATTTCCCGTTTTCAGTTTACAGGAGTACAATATTGGGTATTCTAAACTCTGAGCGCAATCAGGTCACAGGCAAAGATTATTACAGAAACGTGTTACTATAGATTGTTAAAGAGTAATTTATAGATTTGAAAACAAAGGCTTGAACACATCAACACACCTATACCTCTATTGCAACTTCTCTATTTCTATTTCAAGCGCCATTTTAGTAAGATTATGACTAACAGTTTAGATTTTGCAGATGAACATTTACAATGTTTCACATATGTACTTTTTTCAAACGATTATGTTTATGCAAAGACAACATTTGTGCGAAAGTAACATTATTTTCTCTTGCAGTAATTACTCTGTGTATGGATTTATCTGGTGTACTTCCATCACCTCGGCGAACGTTTCCTTCCATTTCTTTTCATATTGCCTACAAAGGAAAGTAATTGATAGAAAAGTAAGTTTCGATATCAAAACGAACAACAGAAATATCACAGAAGTAAAGTTAATAATAATTGCTATTTCCCATTGTTACAACGTCAAAACGCTAGCTTTTTCATTTTCAGTATAAACTTACTTTTTGAGAAGCTATCTACACCGGTTAATAAATTCAATCCTCCTCAAATAAACAAACTGGGAGTGATTTCTGTACAAACAACAATTTACTATTTTATCCTTAGCTTGTCGTACATGCCAACAATGGTGCAAAGCAATAGAGTTTCTTTTATTGTGTTGTGTGCATCTCATTGGTCATGAAGTGCTCCAAATCAATTCGCCTGTAGACATCGGTCTTGTGTTTTTATTCTGCCATATGTTTAAGGGCATTTAAGTCAGTTTCTAGTTGTCACACAAGCCTTATTGTATCTACATTAAATGCTTCTTGTTCATTGTGATCTTAGTTGATCCTTGCATTCATCAATATTACCATCTCAGTGAGTGGGAAAGTGTTCGAAAGTTGTGAAAATCAACAAGCTTATTGATTGTGACAAAGGTTAATGTCAATTGTCTCTGGCTGATTATCAGTAATCTATAATTACACTAAAACAAATTGAAATTTTATGTAGCAATTTGCTTTAAAATCAAATCAGGTCTAAGTATATGATTTAGAAAGAACGCATTCTGAAGAGAATTCTCGACACTGACATAGTAAAGGCGTATTATTTAGGACGGAATTGAAAACGATAATCAATTTTGATGAACATAATTTGAAAAAAGTGGTTTGGGTAAATGCAATGCCAAAGGCTCAAGGGCAACTAAGCAAACTAAATATACACCTAGTCGTGCATAAATTGAAAATCTGGAGATAAATGTGATCAAAAGTTCCAGGTATGATGGAAACAACAATTTGCAACGTTTTTAAGGCAGAACAGGTGAGTTTTGTAATAACCAAGTAAAGGCCTATCTATAGGAGAGCTTAAAAATTGACTAAGTCGATCTTAATCACTGTATCAAACTAACTGGTCTTCGACATTAAATATTCTTTATGGCAGCATAGTCCAACAAAAAACTGCTGTCCGCCCATCAACTCATGATCTGCCATAACCAAGTCAATAATACAAATTTAAGTTGCTGTCGCACTATCTAGTCCCCTACAAAACGACTGCCACCCTCAATATTTTACATGAATTTGCAGAATAATTTAATTTATGATGACAGCAATAATATGCGAAGCAATACAAATGAGGACTTTCAGTACCTTTGTCAAGTGATTAACTTTGTCAAGTGGCTTTCTTCATATTTTCCAGAAACGTTCTTAGAAGAGGTTACAAAAATGATAATCTACACGGGTACAGATCTTCTTTCTAGGTCACAATAGTTCCAATTTCCTAAAACATTAGATGGATCCTATAGTATAAATGTGTCCCAATAGTTTTTGTCAAAATACGTTATAATCAATTAGGTGCCATTTGAGTAAACAACGTTTTGGTAAATTTTGTTATTCATTTTCAAAAGTTTATTTAATGTATATAGTTTTGTCTTACCTCATGATTGCTTGCAGCATTCATGCTCAATGTCATTCAATGCCGTGTTATCTCCATTTGGGTCTTCACCTCTTGCATTAATTCCACATATGAATGAATTGTCAGGACATTCAGTATAACGACTCCAAGGGCCATGTTTAGCAGTACTGAAACGGATTTTCCCTTCGCAGTCAGACCAGTCTTTTAAAGATTTGCACTTGTATTCTACGGAATTCATAGCAGTATCATCGTCACTTCCTTGATCGCCTTCAACCCTTTGACGGAATGAAGACAGAAAACACCCTTGGGGGCACATCTTCGGTTCCAGCCAGCTTCCCCAGTCCCCTTCGTATGAACAGGTACGACTATTCTTTCCATTGCAGACCAAGCAAACAGCGTTAACAAAAGTGTCATCATACTTTATGCCATAGCCCCTATAATTTTGATATTTCATAATAATTCCATTTGCAATAGTATTTGAGGGACACATTTCCATGCCACGCCAATCGCCGAATGTCCCGTAGATGTCTGTATGATCTATTTTTTTTACAGCAGCAAACTTTGCATCTGAAATATAAATATTTAAGGAAACTTGTAATCTTTAATATGTACATGCTTTTGTTTCTCAATTCTCTGCTTGTGAAGAAGGACTAGTCATAATCAGGCGATCTAAAATTATCTGAAATTTGTGTGAAAAGCTTATTGTAACAATTCCGTGAAATAATTTATCATTCATCCAGAAATTTTTGTTACTTTGCTTACAGTACAAATTTTTTAGACATTAAAAGCAATTTTAAATGAAAGCAATCGTTTTGCCTGGTTGATAACGTGTCAACTAACAAAATCAGGAGCCAGACTGAGAATATTTAGGGAAGAAGAATGACTTTAACTAGAAAACCATAATCGTAACGTTTTGTCAAAAACTCACAATTTAAAAATATCTTTCATTTAACTTGACAGCAGTCTGAGAGATCCTCTATGATCTTTCTAACGGTCATAGCAAAATTTAATGAAAAATGGTTGCATGATTTTGCCCTTTTCCAATGATTTCCATGATACACGAGACATTTAGCAACTTCAGAATTTTGATGACTGTTTGTCTGAGAGGGTTAATCATCAGTCTTGAGGTGATTGTAAAAGTTCATAGTAAGGAATTATTGACGAAGAATTTCTTGTTGTTAAGGAGAAGTAGCAGTCACATGAGAACATTTTCTTTGATACAAACCATCAAACATTTATGACGTTAATGGTGCTTGAACTTGAACCATTTAAGATATGAATTATTCTGTTCTCATAAACTTTGTGTGGTATCAAAACTATACATTAGATATGTCTGGAGTAGGATCAATGCCTCTTCTTCTGCAACACATAAAGAAGTCTACTGTTTTTTTTAACTGATTCCGATCGACGAATATCAACCATTGTCAAGCAAAATTGACTATTTACTTTGAATACCTTGATAATCCTGTTTCTTGATATTAATGTTATGAGTAGATATCGTTTGCTGAAAATATATCCAGCATTTTATCTTATTCATAGGACACTTAATAAATTTTGTTTTTAGTGGATGAAGGAAGAGTCCTTAGTGTTTTCATTTCTCATTAAAACGGTATACAAGGAACGGAGGAATCCTTGTGGTAAATCCTTTCCTGTTTGTATGGATCTGCTACAGATAGGCACAATCTCGAGCTTTATTTAAGAAAAGCAAAAGACTTGAAAGCAAAGCTTGCTACCTCAGTTGGTAAAACGATGTGTTCATTGATCACTGTCTCGGAAACTCGAGTTACATTATATATGCTGATAATTTGTTCACTAGTCTCTACCATCTTGCAGACTTTACTGACAAAGGTTTGCAAATAGTAACAGTTGGAACAGAGTAAGATCCTGTCCACGGCATGTTTCAAAACGAGATAAAATCGTAGTGGTGCATGCAATACACTCTTGCTTGTGATATATAAAGCGATTATAATATCAAAAAATGTCATGAGGGATAGTTGACATGTTTTGTGTGACGTCAAATTTGACTTTTGACATCATTTGTTATCATTAGGCGTTGCAGTTATGCAGATTTGACGTCATTATACTGTATTAATTCGTGTATGGTAAACGGTGTCTTTGAAGCTTTTTAATGTGTTTTTTTGTTCCTATTTAGAATCACGATGACTGATATGGATCCGGGTGCAATAACAACTGAAACATGACATAAATGTGACAACCTTTAATTTCTGTTGTTTTAAAGCAATACGTGATAGGGTGTTATGCAAGTCGTCTAGTGTTCCCAGCCACACTCGACCTTGAAAAGGAACTGTGAAATTTCGGCTTCTACCTTAATGGTTCCGTTGTCCTCCCTTGGACGATGACGAACTCGAGAAAACAGAAACCTTACTTAATTATTACTTAATTTTGTATGATTGTCTTGATTGTCATGTTTGACAAAGATAATTCCATCACAGTTTGATGGAGGTGTCTCCAAATTAACAAAATAATAAATGAGGCTGGCAAGCTCAAAAACCTTCCAAAATAATTGAAACCACTTATAGGCTTTTGCAGCCAGTATAGGTCCACCTCTTTAATTGTAAGCCATGCATGTCTGCAGTTAGAGCCCTTAGTACTTGGTACTGTTAGGGATTATCGTTTCACTGATAATTCGTTGTATGAAAGAAAATTGTCCATTCAATTCAATAAAAAAATGTGTCTGTTACATGCTTCTGTTGCTGGTTTACGTAAAAATGTTAATCTACTTGTTGTTAATTTTTGATATTTTAGAAATTTAAGTGCTTTTTGTCAACTTCTGTATGGAGATGGATGACTCTAACTGACAAATCGAGGGACACTGCATACCGAATAGGTCCGAAACGTCTGAATTATATGCACTGTTTCGTATGCTTTTGGATGTGTTGATATGCCTAGATGTTAAACATTTTAACTATACTGTGTACCTTGATGTGTTAAAGGAAGTTTTAAAAGGCTACAACAACAGGAAAAAAACCATAATGAAGGTAATAAAAAAATTTGAAACGTAACGGACGACTGCTCCAAGGAAGCAAATTCTCACATGGCTTACATAACTATTAAGATAATGCAAACTCTGTGTTTTTGTAAGAGTTCAAACAAAACTACAGATTGGTGAAATAATGACTGTCTTGTTGATTGCTGGGGCAAAATTTTATTTGGTGCTAGCCATATCAGTGAGGGTAAGCTTACATCCACCAAGAGAGATTTCGGAGTGACTTACACGTTCTATTATTTGATTGGCTCATTGGGGGCTTGAATCATCAGTTTAAAGGCTATTCCGATATTATATAAACATTTTCAATCTGCAGGATATCAATAACCATGAAAGCAAAGAACCAGCAACTCTATTTTAAACTTGATAAAGGTGAGAGATATTTTATTTAGATATTATTTAAAAACTAATTTTGAACACGATCATCATTGTCAAGCAAATGTCGTCTGTATTGCTAAATAACATTTCCAAGCACGATTCGGGAACATCACCCCTTACTGTTGGTACACTCTTACGAAATCTCCTTACTATGGCTGTGTCAATCTATTTACAAATTCGTTCATTGAGATTAAAAAACGCGTGACGCAGACACTACGCCACGCAATAATAAGATACTGAGCAGTATCTGTCTGCAGACCATCGAGGCTGAACATTTTCAGAACATTTGTGAAAAAAGTTCATTAATCTAAGTACTTTTGCGCCAAAATAGCAGTAAAACGAAACATTTAAGGTGTACGCAGCATTAAAAGTGGATCTTTGCCATTTATTCACACCATGGGGCCAGCAAAGTCAAAGCTATTAAAGCTTTACTTTATGTTTGAACTATCAGAATTTTAGAAAGAATGGCAATTTTACCTCTCCTTGACCTCGCAAACAATGCCCTGATTGAATACACATTTTTTGCTCCAAAAAATTAGCTTGTTGACTTAAAATTTGCAATAACAAAGTGGCAAACAGAGCCAAGACAAGATTAGAGCATCACTCACATGAGTTTGAATTTTATGTTTACCTTTTTCGCAGATACGACCATCTCCTTTATAACCTTCTTTGCATTTACAGTCATAACTGTCTTCTTTATTTATGCAGATAGAATTGATGCTGCATTCGTTTCCTCCTTTACAATTCTTTGGTGGGCCATTGCATTCGACACGTGGATCTCTACTTCTTAGATAGGAGCAGTATTTCTGCTCAAGAACATGAAAAAAGACGTAAACTATATGAGCATATGCATACAGCAAGATGGTTGATAATTCTCGAAAACGTTGTTTTTATCTAAAGATTTTCAAAACACAGATAGGTAAATTACAGTACATTTACAACGGAAAAATAAATTGGGTTTAATAAATGTATTTGAGCTTTTCTTATTGCGATTTTTGTCACCGAAAATGCATACTTTGTCTGTTGTCCTGATTACATACACTATGTTTCTCCATTTGCTGAGTATTTTGTGATTGAATACTGAAAATTTGTCTTTAAAAGCACGCTTAAAAAGCATAAAAGTATCAAAAATCCATACCTTAAGTTCTGTCTCTATTTTGCCCTTAACTTCTTCAACGTTAATGGTGGGGTATTTGGTAAACAGTTCTCTTTCAAAAATGACAAGAATACTCATTAACTTTAATTTAATTGGAAGAGGGTCTTTTTCCACACTCTTCAACCACGTCGAACATTTTCCTGTTATTTTAAAATAACAAAAATATAATTTTGGACTAAAATGTTATATTTTAATTAATTACAAGCTATGGTATTTAACCATCAAACAATCAAAACGACTTTGTGTAATGGTGTGAGCTGTAAAAGTTAAATAAGACATTTTACTTGAAAAATCAACTGTGAATCGCTTTTATGACTATTTTCACTTTTTCATCAAAGAAAGAAAATATGGTCTGTCCATTTGTATAGAGTATCTTTAGGCTTGAACTTGGAAGTTTTAAATAGCCAGCATCTATTGCCTTTCAACATCTCGGCTGTCCTTCTGTAAAAGAATTCCGGCAAAAAGAATTACTCATATTAATTGATTTTGTTTGAAGCCTACAGTATGTTTAATGAGAGTCTGCTTATTTATCGCATTGGAAATTTACGACCTTGCACTTGACATATAATTGTATATAGTATTAGTTCAAATCAAGTTGAATTTGGAACTATGAAAATAGAGAAGGTTCTCCAAATAAAAATGTATGCAGAGAAAGTTGTATCTATGGAAATTCTATATAGATAACTATATAGAACAGCTTTCACTGCTAAATTTAGAATGCACTGAATTGTATTGGGCGATAATTTGTGGATAATTGGTATAGTAAGATTTCCCATCTAAGTGCTTAGAGTTTTTCCAAATCGAAACATGAAAGCGTTGACTATGAAGGCAAAAGGAGTATATTTTATCACTTGACATTTTCCTATAGCGCTTCGGGTACCTTGTACATGGTTTATGTTGCGATCCTTATTTCTCACGGAATGCTTTGCACATTTTTATACTCCTAGTGAATTGCATATCGTCATAGTGAGAAAACAAGTTAGCTACTGTGATCCGAAGAGCTATGCTAGTAGGGAGCATCAGCCCTTGGTGGGTTCAACCAAACATGACAGACAGAAGGTTTCAGCCGGACTAACTGCAACTCATCCACCTGCTGCTTTGCAGCTTTGCTGTCTGGGGAAAAGTCAGGAGGATGTTAGCGAAGGCAGATGTTCATATGTATTCATGGGATGTGTGGCATCGTGGAATGTGTCAAAGGCATTGACCATATCTTTCCTTTGGCAAATGTCGAACATGGTGTAGAGAGGGATAGAGGAGCATGGGTAACAAATTTTCTCCATAACGTACTGCTCAGACATAATGACGGAAGGTGGAAGGTGAATAAAGACGATCCGGGAAGAAGCCCTTGTGGGTTATAAACTTTGGGACAAGACAGAGTGCATGGGTTTGTTTTATGGTAGGACTGGCTCAGTAATCACATTTATCAGCTACTGCACGCCTTAATCTTTGCATCCTCTGTACAGTTAGGTGATGATCTACCACGTCTGCCCTTCAAGGATCAGTTGAAAGTGTAGTAATGAACATTAATCAGAAATAAAATGAACCTGTATTCAATTTTTAAAGTGTGCGAATATGACCCTTGTTACATTGATTTACACACTGATCCAAACTTTGTAGTATATCAGCAGGATCTAGCCATATACCTATGCCACAAGGTAGACTAAGTTTAGCAGTCTGCAATGTCCAGGCTTTGCGGACAGGGTTTGCATAGGACTTGACAGATATGGAGTAAAAGACCGCCATTTGACCTTCTTTTGGCAAGGTCTTGGTGAAGATGAGCACCACATTCATAGAGTCAGTTTCACTCAAGGTCCTACCACTGACACAAGGTCAACATTATTATTATCACAAAGACCCATCTAGATTAAGTAGTAATTAGATAAACCTAGCATGGTGGAGACTGTGACACCAATCAATCTATGGTAATGACCAAGACAAAACCGGTCACTATAAAGCGTCATTCTGCAAAGCCATCAAGATTCCTCAAGCTATACACTGAAAGTATCATCGACCTATCAAGATCTTAAAACTTTGCAGCCGACTGTCAACCAGACTTGATGCTGATCCATGAACAGGAACTGCTGAAATAATGTGTACTACACGAATGATGCAATCTTTAATTGTACACTTGACTGTTATAGAAAACGACCACGTTTCAATGGGATTCTGGATTGAGGGTTATTTAGATATGCTGCTCTGTCTTTCGGAGGTGACTCCAAGAACGCTCTTTGCCATTACGTATAGCAAAACGCAAGTCTGAGAAAGTGAGGGATATCAGACATAGGATCAAACTGAGGAACACAGATGTGCTAATGAGTACCGAGTAAAGATGTTCTGACCTCCAGCCTGCAAGTAGAGCATAGTGGCATAAGGTTATACACCAGAAGATCTGGTAAGCTGTTGGAACGCAGCCTTCAAAATACTCCCCAATCAAGTCTACAACTGCTGAACCTCTGCTGGACGAACATCAAAATCTAAACTGCTACTTCTCATGGCTGACCTTGATGTTGACCGAAGTATGGATGATCCTAAGAAAGACTTGCATGAGCTATCTGCAGGCACTAGTGCTAGAGCAGACAGCATACCAACTGAGATCTTAGAGACTAACACATCTTTCCTTTTATTAAACATGAACATCTTACGTCTCTAATGCTGGTGACTAGGATCTATCCATGCAATAACTGGAAGGCCAAAATAGTGTTCATGTACAAGAACTAGAGATACAAATGCATCTGTGATAAGGCCAATCTCTTACGAGTATTGCAAGGAATTTCTTTGCCTAAATATTGTTGAAGAGGCTACAGACGCTTGCAGTGTGGGTCTTTCCAGAAAGCCAGTTTGGTTTCTGTGCAAAGAAGTCTTATGTCGACCATTTACTCCCGAAACACAAAGCTGTCTTCGATGGTGTCGGAAAGCTCAAAGACTATGCAGCAACATTGAACACTGGCCCAAGAGTAAATCCACTCATACAACCGCAGAGGCAAATACCGTTCTACATACGAAAGAAAGCTGAAGCGGAACTGGAAAGACTAGAAAACGATGATATGATAGAAAAGGTTGAAGGAACTACTCAATGTGTTAGTCCCTTCGCAATAACTCCTAAAAAGAACTGTGATGAAATCTGAGTTTTGTTGTCATGAGGCAACCCAATACTGCCATCCAATGCACCCATCATCCAATACCTACAACTGACGAACTAATCACTGATCTCAATGGTGCTACTATCTTCGCAAAGCTCGACCCCAAACAAGGCTACCATCAGTTAGCCTTATCTGAAGAATCCAGATATTTAACCAAATCATAAAGGGCAAAGAAGATACAAAAGACTCTGTTTAGGTGTCAACTCGGCAGCAGAAACTTTCGAAAACACTATTGCTCAGACAATTCAAGACATCCCCCATGCCAAAAACATGTCACATGAAATTATCATTTGGAGAAGTGATAAAAAAGTACACAACACAGCTTTCAAGAAAGTTCTGCAATGCCGGGAAGAGAGGAGATAAACTCTCAACGAACAGAAATGTCATTTCAACAAGATGCATTGTCAATTCTTTGGCCTTGTTTTTAGCTAAGATGGGATCAAGCCTGATCCAACACTTGTGAATGACTTTGCAAATACACCTGAATCCAAAGACATGAGAAGCCTACTGGGAATGTCACAGTACTGTGCAAAGTTCATACCTGACTAGGCATCCATAACAGAGCCTGTGCGAAGGCTAACCAAGAAAAATGCACCGTTCAGATAGGAAACTGACCAACAAATAGCATTTTCAAAACTAAACACATTACTGTCCAGTCCATTGATGGCGTATTTTGATACAAGCAAACAAACCATCATCACCACTGGTGCAAGCCCATTTGGAATCAGTGCCATTTTGCCACAAACACCTGCACGTGACAGAAAAAATAAAATGATTGTAGCATATGCCTCAAGATCACTCAGAAAATTTAAACAACGCTAGTCTAAAATGGAACAAGAAGCTCTTGCATTAGTCTGGGGAAACGAAAGGTTTCACCTCTTTTTGCATGGCGCTGGAAACTTTGATGCAGTCACAGATCACAAAAATCTTGAAATTAAATTTGATAACCCGTCTTCAAAACCAGCAGATTGAATCGCAAGATGGGAACTTTGGTTACAAAATTACAGCTTCACCATGGAATACAAAAACTATGAAAATCCATTGGACTACATGTCACACCACCCTACTTCAACCAAGCATGAGCAAGATATGTTGGCAAAGGAATATGTTCACTTCTTTGTACGAAACACAATATCCAAGGCAATGACATTGTAAGGAATCGAAGCAGAAACAGTGACAGAAGCCACACTTTAAACGGCAATCAAGATCATCCGTGCAAACAAGTCAAATGACATGAGAAAAGCTTGCAGCAACAATAGCAATCTCAGTTACCTCAACGTCATTCAATGCGTTCCACAAGACCTCACATTCAAGGGCAACATACTCCCCAAGAACTCCTGCGTCATCATACCAGAGTCTCTATGCCATAGAGCTGTTGAATTAGCCCACAAACCTTGACATTCAGGAATCGTTAAAGCAAAAGTGCTTTTGCATGAAAAGATTTGGTTCCCTAACATGAACCAATTCACAACAGAATTCATAGCCAAATGTCCTTCTTGCCAAGCAACAGGTCCCGAGAACAGCAAGGCACCAATGCAAACAGCAGATACACCGTCTACACCATGGCACACAGTAATTTTCTTGGACCTTTACAATCGGGTGAATATTTGCTGTCAGTCATCGACACATACAGCAGAATTCCAGAAGTCGAAATCGTCAGATCTACATCAGTATCAAGCATCATACATGACCTAGACCACATCTTTGCCACACATTTCTTTCCCATCAAGTTCAAATGTGATAATGGACAACCCTTCAATGACAAAGAAATAGCGCCATACATGAAACATTGGGGTATCCAGTTTGAGCCAACCAGCCACCCCATCCCGGTCTAGAGGAAATGCCGAGGTTCAATCATTCAATTGCCCATTGGAAAAGCTACTAAGATTAATGGTAACGATTAGACAAAGGAATAGCATCTTTTTCTCTTGAACTACCATTCAACGGCACACTGTATGACTCAAATCCCGCCAGCAGAACTCCTCTACGATCGCCGAATTAGAACAACTATCCCCATTGCTGAAATAACATCAGCGCTTCTGAATAAGCATCAACAAATGAGTGAAAAGGACGAGAAATCCAAGGCAAAAGTACAAATATACTACAAAGAAAGCCACCATACCAAGCCATCACAAATTAAGGAAGCAGAAAAACAAAATGACAAGTCGAATTGATGCAGCACCTCATCGTTTCATTGAAGTCAAATGGACAAAAGTTACTGCACAAAGATCCACCAACACAATCACCTGAAACATTTTTTTCTTTACAAAGTTCTATGGCGCAGACTCTCCTTCATCGACAATAACATCAGGGGAGAAGGGGAGAAGTTGATTTTGAAATTCAAAGGAATCAAGCACCACCCCAAACACCACTACCCCCAAAGAGGACGAACTTTGCCAACGTTTTATGGAGACGTCATTGAACATTAACATTTTCTTAGAGAGCTGCTGACTACGTCTTTTCTAGTGTTACTAAATGTTTTGTTTTCTTTCAAAGAGGAGAGAGATGCCATGGACTCCCTATGAACACCTGTTGCTTAATTAAGCTTTTAAACTTAATATTCGAGTCCAGAGTTTATGTTTTGCTCGAATGTCGTGTCTGTCTGATTCGTAACTGAAAATCACGGTTTAACGTTTGGATATAACAATCTGTCTGACTATTTATACCCTGAAGAGTGTCAGACGACGGAAACTGTCTTTTCAGCGCATTTTTTAACATTTTTAGGGCCGTTTTTGAGGTTTTTACCACAAAAGGCTATTTTAGTCTTTATCTGTAATGGTTTTCTTAGAAATTGAATGTGGTGTAGAAATCAGTATTGACACATCAAGCTTCTAACTGTTTTTTCTTCTTTTTGGCAGTTGTCTTTATCAAACTCTAGGAAGTGATACAGAAAAAACAGTGTTTTGTTTCAATGTCATAGGAAAACCTACCAAATAAACAATACCTTTTTTGCTTTAATGAAACTATTTACAGGATTATGCATGTGAAAAAAAGTGAAACCCTAGTGCTCACGTTGGCCGACTACATTATATCGGCTCAGGAGTCAACAATAAAATTTTATGGTCCGTTTTTAATGAAATTTTACAATCTAGACTTCAATCCGAGTCGTTTAAAAGCAGCTGTACTTTTTCAAGAAAACAGTGAAATGTTGAATGCAAAAAATTTCAAAAAAGCATACGAAGGTTTTCAAGCTGTACTGATAAAGATGCTTATAAATGCTTGAGAATGATGGATAATTTCAAAACAAAGAGAGAAACGACTGGAAGGAACAGAAGTATGGTTTCTCAGAAGGATTTTGGAGATCATCTACAATGACTCAGTGGGAAACGAGGAAGTGTTGAGACAAGGAAATGCGAAAAGAGAGCTCGTTAACATCATTGGTCAAAGACAAATGACGTTCTTGGGATATTTGGTCAGAAAGAAAGTCTTGGAATCTACAATATTGACGGGGAAGATCGAGGGAAAGCGGAGCAGAGTGGGCCAGAGGTTGACTTTCATGATAGCAGTGACTTAATTTAAACATGAGAACAAGTGACTTTGTCTATTTATTAGGCTGTTTGGAGTCATATCGGCCAACTTCCACAGTCCGTTTGACAACAACGACTATAATGACCTCTCGACATTTTACTTAGTCATTCCCAGTCTTCCTGTTAAAAATTGTGAATAATAAGAAACATTGTAGTCTTCAAATTTCAAGCTTAGGAAAAAGCACTCTCTGCACGATTTTAATTTTGTTTTTCCTGTTGACCTATATTTATCTCCAAAATGTGTAGATTTACTCAAACTATAGTTACATAGACTTACCATCTGCTGGAATCAATGACCCTACACTGCTTGTTTATTCATTTTTAGTTGACTTGGTAAACTCGTTTACTTCGGAGCTAGTTAGCCCCATGTCTGCTTTCATACCTCCTGAGAATCCAAATCCCGAGGCTTTGGTAGCAGCGGAAATACTGATTCCTTTCTTTCTTAATTTTTCCTTTTTTTCTTTTGATATCTCTTTTATTTTAGCATACCTGGAAATGATAAAAATATCAACTTTTTGGTAAAACGTTTAACAATTTACGGTAAAGTGTTAAATGAATGAAATTGGAAAATTGGATATTGAAAACAAAACTTCAACTTTAGATGTTCGAGGTCTTGGTGTTTTATCTCCAATATCTGAGCGGACCAGACCATTACGTTGGAGAGGACATTTTCGAGTAAATAGTGTATATCTTTGTCATTCCATGCAACAACCCTAAAACTTTTAGATGCATATAAGATACATATAGATATGTCAATTTTGGAAAAAAAGAGACATGTTATTTTTAACCAATAGATATATTTCTGATAACTTGAGTGGGTCCTCGCAAAATGCAATGATTTTATCACATTTTGGGTCATGAAGACATGAAAGAGGGATGAAGCTTACCAGGAGGTTGGGAGACAAAATGAGCTAATAATGGCAAGAAAATGTGTCATAACTACACCCTCCTTTTTGCTGTTTAGGCACATGTTGAAAAAACTGATCAACCTATGATTATCTACGTTTTTATCAGTGTTTTCTCTATTTATCAATATTTTCATTATTTTCAATAAACACAAATATTCAATTGACAGCGCATTTGGTAAAGTTACTTTGTACAAAAACTGCTATTAACTTATTAGAATTATTAGCACTACCCGCCGCTCCTGCTGCTTACCAAAATGGGGAAAATGTCCCAGACAACGCACCTATCAATTACGCTTAAAGTATCCACTTTCAGATATCTATTGCAATCTTAAACGAGAAGTTTAAAAACCACAGACCTTGCTCCCACTTCCATGTATGTTATAAAGTGTGTACCAAACTTTTCGACAAATCTTCGGGCTGTCATTCTACCTTTTTGAAGCCATTGCAAATTACGAATAAACGTTTCAGTAAATGGTGGAGGATCAACCTCATCTAAAGAGCCAGAATATATTATGCATGTTGCTTCCAATTTTATAATCGAATCTTTATTGTTTTT